>JAEQBH010007701.1:0-207379 GCA_016808115.1 Tetrastigma voinierianum | reverse complement strand
TGATATTCGACACTACACCAGCGTCCATTTTCATTATTTCTCTACTCATACCGCCTGGTACATGAGTACATGCTATATGTGCCTTTCGTTTGCATCAGCGTTTTATAGCACGAAAACACGATGCCTCGAAAAGCGTGCCGCTCAGTATCTCGAAGAGTATGAAATTTTACTGCGTGCTAACTAGATTTCGCGAGGCGATTCCAGCGGTGCAATCCGTTCATCATCCTGAAGATCTAGAGAATTAATTACGGATTTTTAGCGAGATTTACAATTTTGTAATCGAAGAATTACGATTTTGCCCTTATTCGAGAATTGGAATTTCTCGGGTCTCCACGATCTGCCCTCCTTAAAGGAATTTCGTCCGAAATTCAGGACTATCATAATCACGCATATCATATGCAGCGCACACTCTTATCATGCATGTAAACTAGTCATTTAAACCTTAAGCAATCTAAACCCGTACCTTAAATCCCTAAGCGAAGGGATAGGTGGCCTGCATCGTGTCCTCGCTCTTCCACGTTGACACCTCCACTCCACGGTGCAGCCATAGCACCCTCACTAGCGTCACGGTCTGCGTCGCAAAAACACGATCCGCAGTACAAACAATGCGCCACAGTCCTCCTCGTAGGTCCATCGGTGTCTGACCTCGTTGTCCCCGATCCACCACATGAGTTGGATCTGGTGTATGTATATCAGGAGTATGGAGACGTGAAACACCTCGAGGACTGACATCTTGAGGCGGTAACTCTAATCGATCTGTAACCATGCATCCTCTCGAGTATCTCGAAAGGCCCGATAAACCTAGGCGATGGCTTCCAGCTTCTTAGGGCTGACCACTCCTCTCTTAGGATTCACCTTCAAGGAAACATGATCCTGACCACCGAACCCTAAGAGATTCGGCGTCACACATTTACATAGCTCTTGCGAATACGGCGTGAGAAGGCGCTATCGTATCAAGCTCCTTCACGAGTGTCTCCTAATCAAATCGGACAGTGATGGATCTCTCTCCCACCTCGGTCGATCCCCAACGGTGATCTACATGGCCTTCCATACAATGCCTCATACGGTGCCATCGTATACTCGCATATGTGACTGTTGTAGGCGAATTCCACTAAGAAATGATAAATCCTCTACCCTTATGATCCGGGACACATGTTATAACATGCCCTCTTACACCCGTATGTAATCCATACGTAATCTACATAACCCTTGCTTGGTGTGTAGCGCTAACCTCTCGAGTCTGATCAGCGACAATCCAATGGGTAGTCGGCCTAGTCCATGTCATGAATGACATCCGTATACAGAGCCCTCACCGGCTCAACAACACGCAACGCGATTTTCCAAAGGGTATCCAAACCTTGAGTCACCCCCGACTTCTATCGCTCAACTCTAAGTCTGCGCGTTAACCATGTCCCTGTGTTTTCATCTCGGGCAACATAAATCTTCGGCTTACACTTCGAGCCTCTTACATTTCCTGATTCAACTATGAGTCTTCATTGGATGTAGTCCTAAAGACAACTCAACCCACACTCACCATGAGTGGTGAATGACCATACCGTGCACCTACTCCCGGGTCCACCATGAGCAGAATCCTCGGAGATCTCTCACTCATAATCCCGACTATCCAGATTCGACTCACCGCCCTTCACCCTAGGAAGGCCTCATACTTATGGCTTCTCTAAAGGCCTTAACCTCTAAGCCCAAATCCAATGCAGGTGTCGAGTATGACAGCTCGGCCTAGGTCTCAGTGCCGACAACCCAGTAGTTTGTCGGCTCATCCATGTCAAACACAAACATCAACAACCAATAGGTCTACCCCCTAAGGTCCTGGCCCCTTCATTGCGCAACTCACGATCATCCACACGACTTGACCCACTCGGCCCTACGGCCTAGTTATGCTTCTTTGGGAGTGCTTGTATAACACCTCAGAGAAGCTGGCGGTTCCCTCTAACCCTTACTAGGGTGTGGAGGAATGAGCCCCACCCATACTCTCGTGTCCTATGGCCTAGCGGGATGCATTGTCCCGAGAGTCTTGGGGATCCACGTCTGCAGAGAGCGATCAGGTCACTCGTGCCCAATCCGGCCCACTGAGAAGTCACGAAACGCTAGTGTGAAGCCGAGAAGTCTTCTGCCTCTTCCCAGACTAGGAGAAAGGTGATCCTCCCCTCTGCTTCGACACCGTATCCCGAGTGTTCCAAGTATCCTTAATCTCTGCATGGTTAGGGCGCTGACCATGGAGTCATATCCGTGGGTGAAGTCTACGATCCTATCGAATGGACAACTTCAATCCATCCTCGAATCTCTTTGCCAATACCCGGTAATCCCAAACTGTATCGAAGATTGACATTCGGTCTCTCTGGCAGCATCAACGCCTCGACCTTCTCTGGAGTCGTGACACTCGTGAGTCTTTGTGCCGTGTCCCAAAATCTCCCTCGATAGCTAAAACTCGCACTTCTTTGAACTTGGTATCGTGATGTCTCTCAACAACTGTAACACAATCCTCAAGTGATACTCATGCTCCCACTCTGTTTGGGAGTAGATCAAAAATATCAAATGAAGGCTACGGCCAAACGTCTAGATAAGGTTGGAACGCCTATGCATGAGGTGTAAATGCTAGCTAGGCGCGTCGTCAATCAAAGGGCATCTGCAGTAAACTCAAAGTGCCCCAATGGCGTCCCTGCTTAGCAGTCTTAGGGATGTCTGTCTCCCTAACTCGGTGATGACAACCGGTCACGAAGGTCTATCTTGAGTAGACTCGCACTCTACTTGATCAAATAAATCATCGATCACCGGTAATGAGTCTGGAGTGCGGATCGTAACCGGTTCCCTTTGTCTATAGCCACTTCACAGTAGGAGGGTCTTGCCCTCTTCTTGTAGCTAGGGCCGAAGCGCCCCATGGTGAAGTGCTCGGTCTAACCTTGTCCAATAGCCCTTGTAGTTGGACTCTGAGTTTCTACAACTCAACCGATGCCATCCTATGCGGAATCATAGAGATGGTTAAAGTACTAGGGTGTAACTCGATCTGAAGTCCTACATCCTATGTGGGAGGTAGTCAGGTAGCTCATTTGGAAAAATATTCGCGTACTGCTTAAAACCACTCGAGAGTAGATCTAAGTCTGGTCTCCTCGTCCTCTAGGAGTAAAAAGGCTCGCTAGCTAACCCTTATTTATCCACAGCACTTGGACTCATATGCATGCACTTTGGGGCGAAATACGTGCTTGCCCCACGAGGAAATACCCAACCGCGATGCGGAGTCTGCGTGTGAGGCGGTAACTCTCTGCGCTCACAATCGATAACAACCTTGTAAGTATCAGCAATCCATCCCAAAGTTGACATCGAACTCGACATATCCATAATCCTCGGGTCCATTGTGAGTGGAGTCCTCGAGATCTCTAACTTCGCAACCTTGACATATCGTACCTATTCTCGCCTAATCCTTGGGGGGAGAATTCATGTCTAGCGGCTCCTCTAAGGTCTCAGGAGTCATGCCGAATTCGCGTATTTGGGCTCATTCTCTCTAGCTAGGCATGGCTAGTCTAATCTGAGTCGTGTCGAGGTAGTCTATAGCCTCTAGCACTTTCGTTACTGCGTGAACCAATGGTCTACCACCATCGGGATCTACACCCCTGTGAATGCTCCCGGAGGATGATACGTCTAAACCTGCGGAGGTTACTAGGATCTCCATGTCCACCTGTATACTAGCACGTGCAATAGCGACCTTTGCAACACCCACAGCCTCTGAGCCTGTTGATCAAATACAAGCGGCACAGTCGGTGTCAATGGTGCTGACCGATTGCCAGTGGACGTCCTGCGTCGTCGTCCTCTGACCATTTACCTGATCAACATGCATTAAAAATCAATTAATTTTTGCATTGGTCACGACTAGTAATGCGAGATCTTGATTACTAATAGACTTGACAATATGAACTAACCCGTTCATTTCCTAAGTGAATACTAGAATTCCAACCCCGCCCAATTCATTTAATTATAAAATTCTAGGCTCTTATTCATTTCGACACCCAAATCCCTAAGGTCATAATTCTGACATAGCATTCACCCGTTTCCTATCGCATCACCATATTGCATGTATATAATTTAAATGCATAGCTTCACCGCGCAATCACCATTTCAAATGGTATTAAATCAATACGAGTATCTCTAAGGCATAACCCCTGACCCAGAGACACTAATCATACACATAACTTCAGTGTATCTGTGATGAATTTAGCGTTTAAAATATTGTTTTCAACAAAATTTTATTTTAATTTTATTTTTGGTTATTTCGAAAATTTTTATCAAGAATTTATTTGATTTTATTTGATTTTATTTGAATTTAATAAATATTATTTTAATTTTTTTCGAAAAAAGAATTTTATTACACAATGAGCAGTGTTCATTTAATGACTCATGAGCGATGCAGGTCGTGGTTCAAAAAGCCCAGGTCGAGGAGAATTTGAGCAGTGCGCTGTGCACCAAACTAGTGGTGACCCGGCCGGCCTGCGCCCGACTGCTGGCGCGGCAGCGCGCCGGGCCGTGAGCCCGCGCGCCCGCGGCGGGTGTCCTGCGGCGCCCGTCCCTGGAGTGCCACGCCGCGCCTCGCGGCGCCCAGCGTCCCGCGCGCCCATGCGCCGTCTTGCCCGCGCCCTGGCACTTTTTGCCGCTGCGCCCAGACTTAACTGCTTGGCGTCGCCCGCGTGCCGGCGCCACTGCCGCCTGCTTGGCGCCAGCCTGCACTTTATGCGCCCGGTATACACTGCGCCGGCGCCGTAGCGCCTGCGGCTACCTGCTGCCGCGCGCCGCTGCGCGCTGTAGCGCCGCTGTCTTGGCCACCCGGCCCGACCAGCGACCTCGTCACGATGCAAATTTTGTATCGTGAGCTCGACTAACAGCCCACCTGTCTGATGCCTCTGTTGCAATCTGATTTTGTATTACCTTCAGTAAGCTTATTCACGCAATACAATCCGGCTGTGACCTTCTATTCTGATACTCATCGACTGTACGCAATACAAAAATCCTTTCTCTGCAATACAATGCGGGCGGTAGCCCTTCATTGCACCATAAATTTTTTTTTTTTCCTTTCACTTTAATTAAATTTTTTCTCATTATTTCCAATGGTGAAAAATCACAAAAAATCACAAAAATCATTTTTTTCATTTTCTTGGACACTTTCAAATAAATTTATAAAAATTTATTTTCTCCATTTTCTTAAATTTTTAGCATACCATATGAAACCTTGAAATTATTTTCCACTTCATAACCAAATAAATTTATAAAATTTATTTTCCTTTTTCCAGTTTTTCACTGAAAAATTTTCTCCACTCAAATAAATTTATAAAAATTTATTTTCTTCCATTTTCTTCAATTTTACCACTTGTAAAATCTTAGAAAATTATTTTTCTCCTCTCATAACCAAATAAATTTATAAAATTTATTTTCTTTGCTTAAAATTTCTTCTCACTTTCCAAGCATCCCAAATAAATTTAGTAAAATTTATTTCATTTAATTTTCTTGATTTTATTTGTAAAACCTTAAAGAATTACATTTCTTCTCCACTAAACCAAATAAATTATGAATTTAATTTTGGTTAATTCCTTAGTTCAAGTTTACACCTTTGTAAACACCCAAAATGTTCCACCGCCACATCCTATGCTATCAACCAAGCATATCACCCATAAAATTCGATCACATAACACACACAATTCATGTTATGCACAGCGACATCTGTGACACACTTCACGAAAAATCCAATCACACAAAACACACCAACTTTGGCCATGCGTTGTCTAGTGTTGTCCAGTGATTTCTAGGTAATCTCATGCCTATACATATCATCAAACCACACCTAGGTGATACTCTCATCCAACTATGGCCTAAGCCCGAATTTTCTATCCATAGGTTCCCATAAACCTATACTCCACTCGCCACCTAGTGGTGATGGATACCCAAACCAGGCTCCTAGGTATTCGTGTACCTAAACTCACGATCTGCTTGTGGCTTTAAAACCACAGGGGGTCCGTTGACTACGAATCAACCCTTGGAATACAAGAGTGGAGTCGGGGTTGCAGCGCCACTTTAGAAAATCGGGCGGGAGTCTCCTTTGTACGGGGAGCTTGAATCTGAAAACTGTATAAACTGTCCCAATCAACAATATATATGCAATATATATATCAATATAGCCACTTAGGCCACATCAAGCGTGCTCAACACATATATCAAACTATATCCAATAGTTTCAAGAGTTCAAATGTTTCTCTTATCTGACATATATTAAAATACTGAATTCTAATACATGTAAATATCATCAAAGCCACACCCGGCTTTCTTCTTATCAACCTCGAGGCGAACCGTCTTCACGCAGCTCACAGTACTGAAAAGGGGATCACGACGGGGTATTTGGCCATTAGGAGGAGAATCGCGCAAGTGGGCTACTCACCACCTAAGTGCGGTCTGTGTTCGATTTAAACGCCCATTCAAGCAAATGCATGATCTTACTTGAATGTCTACATGACCAACTCAGATCCCGAGTCCTCACCGACTCTCTCACACTCGCCTAAGCCTTGTATGAGAATTATTGTGTTATTAGTGGGCAACCCTCCGATGAATATATATCAATGTGGCGCTCAGGCGATTGATATATGTTATTTGTTGTGGACCCACCCTCAGGTGAATAAATATCAATGGACCGCCGACGGTTGATATATTATTTGTTTGTGGACTACCCTCCGATGAATAAATATCAACTGGGCCGCTCCGACGGTTGATATATTATTTAGTTTGGACTACCCTCCGTAGACTACCCTCCGAACCTTTTTCTCTCTAGACTTAATTCATGCACTCACTCCTATAATCCTAGGGTGTCCCAGTGCATATGGAATGCATGTATGCCAGTTCCATTACAGTATAATCACATGCAAATATATAACATGAATATATTTACATAGAAATTAAATCATAACATGTTGTATGATTTATCATTTCACACACACACAAATTAGCTCACTTGGGCTAATGTTTCAAACCGCAAAGCAATTCGATTGATTACTTAACCAAACACATAATTTCAACGTATTTACATTCTTAGAACACTATTTGGGAATAGTAAAACCCTCAGTTACTATTCGAAAAATCCTAAATCTTGGTTCACTTAGTGAACGGGTTTTCCACGACCATTTAAAATTCGATCAATCAATACACATCAACACAAATACATGATTTCACACAAAATGTGATGGGTAGCCACGGGCTGCTCCATATTCTCCCAAAATTTTATCGGCTTCGATTAAAGTGTTTTGGGGCCGTCACTTCGGCGCCAACCAGCGAAACATTAAGTAAAACACTTAAAATGGGAATAAAACCCAAGTAGGGAAAATCCTACCTCGAGGTTTGAAGAAACTCCGTCCAGAACCACGCGTAGCCTGTCCCGCGTAGAACGTTTTTCCTTCTCGCCTCGAAGACCGCCGACGGTTGGATCACGTGTATTTCTAGAGAGAAGGAGGTCCTTCTCTCTCTAAATTCCTCCATTTTCGGCCACTGCTGCTACCCCTGTCTCCAGCCCGTTTTTGCTTTATTTCCATTTGAAGAAGACAATCCTATTTGCTATTTTGTCATCTTATGACTTAAACTCTTCCAAAAATGACGGTATGTCCCTTTTTCTCGATTTGATAATGCGACACTACCTCGGCCGTCCATTTCATTGTTATCTACTCATACCACTTATGGTACATGAGTACATGCTATATGTACCTTTCGTTGCGTAGAAAAACGTTTCTGGCACGAAAGCGATGCCTCAGCGTGCAGCTAATGGCTCGGAAAATTATGAAATTTACGTCTTCAACTAGATTCCTTGAGCGATTCCAGCGGTGCAATCCGTTTCATCATGCGAGATCTAGAGAATTAATTATGGATTTTAACGAATTTACAATTTTGTAATCGAGTGATTTGCCCTTATTCGAGAGGTGGAATTTCTCGAGTCTTACAGGTTACATGTAATATTATGATATTATTAATCTTTGTCTATTAAATCTAGGTGTCAGTACTTGAATATTAGTATATTTTGTAATTCGGATAATTACATTTATTTGTGTATGATGGTGATGTATGTAGGGTGATTTTATCTCTCTATATTGATGTTTGGTATACGGCGTATTATATATGTATGTTGATATATTGGTAGGTGATCGCGGGATGAGTCGGTATGAGTATTTCGGTTATTAGGCTTGCTACGGGTTTTACAGGTGTACTTCGCCTTCCCATTCCTAGTGCTAGGTCACGGCGAGTTAGTCGTGACGAGTTTTGAAAATTTAAGTTGGATTCACCCAACATATGTGGCTTCTCTATCAAAGACAAGGCATATCGAACAAGCTCAGTTCAATAAGCGAGAAAGAGGACTTCCACCAATTCTTTGTGCGTAAAATTCATGATATGGGACGGCGAGATCCAATATCCCTTGTCGGGGCCCGAACTCTGCTCTTTAGTAGGCTGCCAAATAAAGCAATAAAATCCATAATGTGATAAAAAAGAGGTTAACTTCAAAACTCAAGCAAGTATACCCCTTGTTTAGACCCATAAATTCTATTTTGCTCCCGATACGATGAGATGATGATAGTCCCACCATAAATACCAAGTGTCGATGCAACACCCTAGCAGATAAACAAAATAAAGAAGATTGAAACACTAATTATAAGAGGGTAAAAGAATGACGGGTTATATTTTTTACCCAGCATACCTTCATGGTAGTAGTTGTTGGATTAACTATGGAATGATCCATACTGTATAATGTTGATATGCCTCGACATCTTTGAGTCATAAAACCATTTTCAGAAATCCCAACAAGAGGGGGAAGCGCAGGCTTAGGGAGCGGCTTCCCGAAAGCATAATTGAACAATCCGGACAACCACCCATTCCTAGAGCTCCTGCCTCCTCTTCCTCCAACTTCATTAGAGCCTTCGTCCGCCATCGTCATCAAAACAATGCAAAAGGTGTTTGGAGAGAGAAAGTTGTCGGAAATTAAATGAGTGTTTGATACTACAATGCAATGGTTTTTATAACTACAATGCAATGATCTTATAGAAGTTTTTTTTTCCCAACTAGGTTTCAATCTGGACGGCAGAAAGGGTTTTCTTACACCTCCCCATGTCTCTCCAGGATCCAAATTAATAAATTTGCTCTTTCTCAATAATTAAAAAAAAAAAAAAAAGGAAAAGAAACAAAAAAGTTGTTTTATATTATATGTATATAATTATTTTAGTAATGTATTTTTTATATGGTTATAAAATATGAAATAAGAGAAACGTTTATTAAAGTTTTAGTGTAATAAAATACATTCTTTATTTTTTTTTAAATTCATGGATAACCAAATAAGAGAGAAAATTTATATATTCCTTTTTTTACCTCTTTCTTTCCTTCCATTTTTTTCTTTTAGGTAGTAATGTTTGGTTGACAGTAAGTACTAAGGAAAAAAATTTATTAGAGAAAATTATTTTATTTTATTTGGACGTCTATATGTATATAATTATTCTAGTAATGTATTTTTTATATGGTTATAAATATGAAATAAAGAACATTTATTAAAGTTTTGGAAAGGAAAAATACAAAATACATTCTTTATTTTTTAAAAAAAAAATTCATGGATAACCAAATAAGAGAAAATTTATATATTCCCTTTTTTTTACCTCTTTCTTTCCTTCCATTTTTTTTTCTTTTAGGTAGTAATGTTTGGTTGACCGTAAGTACTAAGGAAAAAATTTATTAGGAAAATTATTTTATTTTATTTGGAAGTCTATATGTATATAATTATTCTAGTAATGTATTTTTTTATATAGTTATAAAATATGAAATAAGAGAAACATTTATTAAAGGATTTTGGAAAGGAAAAATACAAAATACATTCTTTATTTTTTAAAAAAATTCATGGATAACCAAATAAGATAAAATTTATATAATCCTTTTTTACCTCTTTCTTTCCTTCCATTTTTTCTTTTAGGTAGTAATGTTTGGTTGGCCAGTAAGTACTAAGGAAAAAATTATTAGAAAAATTATTTTATTTTATTTGGAAGTCTAATAAAATCTCAAAAAAAAAATCAAATATAAACAAAATTACAAGAAGCGTATGTATTTTCAATTTATTTAATTTGAGGATGGAAAAAAAATAACTTGTCTGACTTTTTATATGTATTTTTTTAATTTTCTTTCCTTCTATATATACTTTTCGGAACCGGTCGGACCATGACCGGAAGGTTTTCCGGTGCAGTTGCGTTGAGTTGGAGTCTTAAGGCTGGCCGGTCATGAGCAGGTTGGAGCCGGCGGTTGGGCTGGGTGTTTACTGAGCCCAGACGGTTCTATGTGAGCAGTGGTCCAACCCAGCTGGCCCGTGCTTAGATTTAAGGCGACTCATTATGCATTTAAGTAAAACTCTTAAATTTTAGCCCACATATCACAGGCCCAATTCCCAATTCTAACCTGTAGCCCAAGAAGTCATTATATCCTTATGAAAATGGAAGGGTATATAAAGACCCTCAATTCTTTATCTCTATCCCATGTGGGACAAAATTAAGGGGGTTTGAAGAATAAAAGAAAAAATTTCAACTTGCAAGATTCGAACCTAGGTCCTAAAGGACAATAGCTAGATTCTTAAACCACTTCTTAAACCACTATGCCAACTTGAGATTTGATGAATGTTGTAAACAAATTTATAATATTCATTTCTAAAAATTATTACAATATAAAATGTAAATATTATTTTCATTTCAATAAATTTTATGTTTTCACCAAATTTATAATACTAAATTATGTTTAAAAATAAATTTTAAAATTTTAATTTCAATAAAGATTTAAAATTTTCAATAGAATTCTCCTTTTATAGTATTTGTTCTTTTTCAATGAAAGTTAAAATATTGATACGACTATAAAAATAAATAAATAGCATTATAAATATTAAATTATATATATTTAAAATAATTTTATATTTAAAAATATAAATTATATATTTATAGCGTCACCGAGTTCAACATGGTTTGACCTTGATCCGACAAGTGAACCATGAACCCGGTAACTTTTAAGTTCAATCAAATCGGTTTTAAAACATTGACTTTTCACGAAAAAAATATATACCAACAATTATGAGCTAAGAAAATTTAAAGACAGTTGGTCATTAAACATTTTTCATATCCATTTACAAAAAAGCATTAAAAATAATAATAATAATAATAATAATAATTAGGAGCTGTCAAAAAAATAAATTAATAATACTTCGACCAAAACCTATACAAAAAATTTATAATTACGTGTTCATCATGCAAGCGAGGCGTAAGGAGAAGAGGTCACGATTGAGTCTAATAAAAATAGTTTATTATATTATAACTAAAGTGTTTAATTATAAAAAACTTGAGTATGTCATAATATAAAAACTATTGTTGAAAGGCTATTAGTTAATAATTTCATAAAATCTTGGGTATAAGCGGTATGATTATGAAATATTTTTAAAAAAAAATAAATTTAAAATTGTTCCTTGATATTTTATAAAATAAAGTTTGTTTGAAAACCTATAATATTTTAAATATTTTTAAATAAATTTTTTTGTTTTATTATGAATCATTTTATTTGTTTGCATGAATATATATATATATATATATATATATATATATATATATATATATATATATATATATATATATATATATATATATATATATATTGTAAGACCGAGAAATTCAAATTTATGGAATAAAAAGGGCCAAAATCGTAATTTCGATTACAAAATTGTAATTGCGGTTAAAAATCCGAAATTTATTCTCTAGATCTCGGATGAAGAAAAGGATTACACCGTTGGAATCCTCTCGCGAAGTCTAGCTAGCACGTAAAATTTCGTCGAATTCCGAGACAGTCAGAATTTACACGTTTTTTGAGGCATCACGTTTCGGGTGCCGTAAAACGATTTTCGATGTGATGAAAGTCACATATAACATGTACTCATGTGCCATAAGTGAGTATGAGTAAGAGAAATAATGAAAATGGACGTAGGGGTAGAAGTAAGATGTGGCGGGAAAATAGGGACGTAAACGTCATTTTAAAAGTTTTAAGTCGCTAAATGATAAAATTGTCCAATAGTGCTTCTCATTCATTAAGCCAAGAGGAGAAAACGTGAGGAGGAGAATTGGAGATCAATAGCTTTCATTTGAGAGGTTTTAGGAGAACAACACCACAGATTTGTGCGCGTCCGTCGTCGAATTCGACGAGACAGAGGAGAAGCGCTCTGCGGAGAGGGCTTCGTGGATGCACATTTAGGGAGTTTTCAAACTCCGAGGAGGTAAGTTTCTCCTACTTGGGTTTTCACCAGCTTTATTTAAGTGTTTTACAATGCTTTAGTTTGCTTGAGGCCTTGAGCATTTGTTTGATCGGTCCACGAAGCTTGGGGCCAAGATGATTTGATTTAGTGAACCCAACATGAAATCGACCGTAACCATGAGGGTATTTGGGTCTTTAATAGCTTAAATTATGCTTTAAATCATGGATTGATTTGGATGAGGCCGCAAATGGCCGTGAAATGCGGGTTCACAAAGTGAACCGACGAATGAATGTTTGTTGAACCGTAAAACCTAGGTTTTTACTGTTCCTAGGAATAGTGACACGAAAATCTATTTTTGTGTGAAAATGTGTGTGATCGAGTGATTCAAATTGAATTGCTCGTGTTTGATCATTAGCCCAAGTGAGCTAATTTTGATGTGATGAAATGTATAATTACATAACATGTTGTGTGATTTGAATTATGCGAGTATATTCATGTATATATATTTGCATGTGATTGGACTGTATTGGAACTGGCATACATGCATTCCATATGCACTGGAACACCCTAGGATTATAAGAGTGAGTGCATGAGATGAGTCTAAAAATATTAATTATCGGAGGCTAGTCCAAATTTAAAATATCAATCGTCGGAGCGGCCCAATTGATATTCATCGGAGGGTAGTCCACAAACAAATAATATATCAATCGTCGGGCGTTGATTGATATATACACATCGGAGGTTGTCCACAAACTAGGAAACAATAATTCTCATACGAGGCTTAGGCGAGTGTGAGAGAAGTCGATGAGTTTCGGGATCGAGTTAGTCGTATGGAGCATTCAAAGTAGGATCATCGTTGCTTGAATGTGTGTTGTACCAGACATTGCCTTGCACTTAGGTGGAGAGTAGCCCATAGGGCGATTCCACTGCGGGCATTGGCTCACTGCGTAGAGGGATCAGTATTTTTTGCAGTCACGGGAGCGTGAGTGGAGGCTCGTCTAGAGGCGGGATTAGAGAAGAAAGCCGAGTTGTGGCTTTGGTTCCTGATTTACACATGTACTAGAACTCTATAAGTTTGATATATGTTGTATAAGAGTAAAAACATATTAACTCTTGTAACTAGTGAGTATATAGTTGGATTCATAGTTGGTATGTATATTGAGTATTGTTTATGTGCCCAGTGTCACGTGTGTCATGTGATTGGATATATTGGATTATGTGCCTTGTTTGGGACTGGGGATATGCAGTATTGTATTGAGTAAGAGCTCCCAGTACAAAGGAGACTGCGGGTCCACTCGTGAATGTCGTGCCCGAGCATTCAGTGTTTCCTCGAGTTAACGAGGCGTCAGCCCGGACCCCGGGTTGGGGTGTCACATATATATTTAAATAATCATTTAAAGCAGTCAATATAGAAAGTAACAAGCGAATGTTTTTCAGGCTATGACATATGTTATTTAAAAACATAACATTTTCTATTTAAGAACATAAAATAATTTTATCAAAAAAAAAAACATAATATAAAAAACAATTTTGATATTTTAAATATATGGTTTTTTACTTTACTAACCACAGAAAATAATATAGCTTATTCTTGAAAATAGTTATTAAACAATCTTTTATAGTCATGAGTTTGATTTTATGCAAATTTTATTTTATTTTTATAAAATTATTTATGAGGATCTGTGTGAAAAATTATCCTTTCATTATTTTTAATCCTAGTTGATGGAGTGAGTTTATAATAATTCCTCATTATTTTATCTTTTGATATTTTTTTTATTCAATTATCTTTTGATAATTTGAAATATTATTTATCATAACTAATAAATGTACAAAAAAGTATTTTATTACATTGTAGCTCTATATAATAAAATAATTATTATGTTAGTAAGCTACATAAAAATAATTTATACATTTTTATGGTTTCAAATTATACACCAATATACTTCGGATACATGTTCTTATAGCTAATAAAAATATTTTACAACTTGAAACTATGTAAAATTAAGAATATACTTTTAATAAGTGAAAATTATTATTTTCTATGATATTATTATTATAGCTTGAAATTCAATGTAGGATATTCTACATTTTCTTCAAAAGTAATATTCATCAAAATGCATAATGTGTACATATAATAAACTTTGTAGTCTGTTACATTAATATAATGAATATGTTATGTTATGTATTTATGTAAACAACATAAGGGATATTTTATCTTTTTTTGTCGAGGGGGTATGAGGTGTCCTGAGCGGAACTCATGCACACCACGAAGATACTTTTAAGTTATACCACATCCAGGGATAATCCCATTCAAAGCGGGATAGACCACAAGAAGCGGTAAAGTTCTCTCACGTAACACGGTTGCATTGGGTTCTCGAACTCGAGACCTTTGGTTAAAATAAGAGAGACCGTAACTATCCCGCTACATGTTAGGTAGTTTAAGGGATATTTTTGTCTTAACAAAGGGATTACTATTTCGTTGCATGATATTTTTGTCTTAACAAAGGGATTACTATTTCATTATATGATATTTTTGTCTTAACAAAGGGATTACTATGTCATATTTTTAATGGTTTGGGAATTTTGCTTCTATTATTATTATTTTTTAAAATGTATATAAGAAGTGTCAAAAGATTTCATTTACATTAAAAATAATTTCAAATCGGTGATCTAGATTTTTTTAAAAAGTTTCGCTTATTTAGAACAAATGATAAAAAAAAATTGTGAAATATCGTTTGATGATATGTCGGTCGAACTCTAAATGATTAATGACTTGTTTGAATGGAAAATGGGCAAAAAAGCGGATGTTTCGTCGATATATCGGTGGTCCTTGACCGATATTTTGGCAACACAATTAGAGAACATGTCGAGCGTGAGTCACGCGCTGGGAAGTTGTGGATATCTGGAAATAAAATTGGCTATTTTTTTTTAAATTGGTTCAACACGTAGCCTTAATTTAAAACTTCCCTCGTCCAACAACTCCAATTTTTAATTAAATAAATTATAAATTTAGTTTTTTTTTTAAGTTACAATAAAGTAAACTATCAATTGGGACTTGAACCCGGAATCGTCTCCTTCCTATATCATATATTTTATAAACGATGAACGTTCTACCATACACTACAAGGAAGTGAGCTTTTAGTTGGGGTCATGATTAGCCAAAAGCAGACCAAAGATGCAACCATATGATATAGATCTTGAAGAAAATGGGTGCAACTAGGCGTGGCTATAGGGGCATAACTAAAAGTTCTGATTACAGAATTTTAGTCTTGGCCCACCCTTTAAAGATGGTTTGGCCTATGGATGGAGGCATTTTCTGGCCTCAACTAAAAGAGATGACTATGGATGGAGTTATTTGCTAGCCGCAATTAAAAAGATGTCTATAGATGGGGCTATTTCCTAACCGCAACTAAAAGGGTGACTATGGAAGGGGACATTTATGGCCGCAACTAAAAAATGGTTTATCAACCATGAAGGTAATCTTTTATTTGAGTATAACTATAAGGGTGACTATGGATGGGGGCTATTTTTGTGCAGCTAAAGAATTGGCTATGGATGTGGCCATGTTCTTCTTGCCGTTCATGACTAAAAGGTGGCTATGGATAGGGCCATTTTTTAGCCGCAACTAAAAGGGTAGCTTTGGATGGGGTTATTTTCTAGCCGCAACTAAAAAGAGTGGCTATGGATGGGGGAATTTTTTGGCCCATGGCAAAAAGATAAACGAAAACTAAAAGGGTGGCAACTAAAGGATGCAACTAAAAGGATGGCTATAGATGGGGTTATTTTGGCCAAGCTGCCAGCTAAAATGATGACTATGGATGTGCTTTTTAGCTGGCAAGAGTTGTCTACGGATGACATCGTTTCCTTAGCGCAACTATAAAGGATATTTGGTGACGAAAAAACATCTTTGGATTTATCGAGAACCTTTATTTTATTTTAAAATTAATTTAAGTTGGATTGACCCATGACTGACAAAGAAACAGTGAGATAGCATTGAAAACAAAGTATTCCAACCAAAATATCAAAAACTACATCAACTTAAAATGAATAGCATTGAAAACAAGTATTGAAGCTCTTGCGATGTAATATTGTTTTTAGCTCAAGAAGCTGCCGCTTGAGACTATCGTATGATGTTGCATTCAAATAAACCAAATAGTGTATGAAGAGGATCGGAATGCATCCACGACCTTGAATGTTGCCAGTGAAACCAAAAATCGCCCCATCTTATTCTTTTGAATGCACTTAATATCAAACAAAACTGATTTAAAGTAAATAAAAGTACGCAAACGAGAAACAATTAATGTATCCTTGACATTCTCTAATAACGACATCATAATATCGAAAAGTCACAAGAAAAATCAACTTCCAAAGACAGGATGCAGTACCACGCCCAAAGCTCCACAAAATCTAAAATATGATAGTCAAATTCGGAAAATACATGGAAAGCATGAGCATTAGGCGTAATTGAGCATAACAATAACAATAACAATACGGGAATTGGAAGTTTCCGTATCTTGAACAAATACAAATTCGGAAGAATACTTCCTTTTCAAATAAATAAAATTACCCATCGGAACATGATAGTTGGATTCAAATAGGAAGCCTACAACCTGTATGACTTAATTAGTACTAAGATGAAAGAAAAGCCCTAGGAATCAACACTCTCATCTACGCCAGGACACCATACAACACGGCGAAACCATTAATTTTTCTCCTTGGACATTATAAAAGATGATCAAAACAAAAAAAATAAAAGCAAAAATGTACGGAAAAAATTATCGAGGAAACAACATATATGATATATAAAAATTTGTCTTGCTTCAAGACCGAGAAGCTCTCTTCTTCTTGGTAATGTCTTAGAAGTAGTAGGTAGATAATTCTTCCAAGAGAAAAGGACCGCTCTAATGTTGCCACTCGAAACATATTCTTCTAGGCTTTTTATTAGTTTCCTACGCTCATAGCAAAGCATGAGTAAGGTTTGTAAACTTTATTTTTTCTTTTTACACAATTCCATTCCAAAAATTTCTAATTTGCGTATTAAAATTAATAGTATAATTGCATTTACCTTTTAATTGAATGTTTTTCATTTAAACGCAAAGGAATCTTCAAATTTTTATTTAATTAAATTAGATTTAAATTATGATTTCAAAAGAATTAATATGCATTAAATTGAGATTTCACTTCATTCAGCTTTATTCAATCAATGAGACACAAGGAAAAATTACCAAGTGGCTATCCGATCTAATGCAGACCTAGCTCGCGGGGTTACCCGGCAAGCTTTATTCCAAACGCATAATGAAAGATAGTTTTACTCGAAACATAGATAATCATTTGCATGAAAACTTGTATAGAATCAAGACATGAGCGATTCACCTGCTTTAAAACAAGCAACCGACGGTCAGCTAGTGGTGATGGAATTATGTCACCATACACACGTTTTGCCTCCTCGCAGAGTACTCAATAAAGGCGGCTCCATAGTTAGCACCGCAAATTGACTTGTTGTCACCTGTTGCCGGAGAATTGATGGTGAATAGTAACCTGACCTTCTCGAGCAAGGTGTGGATAGCGCCACCTCTGATGACTTCTTTTAGGGGTTTCCCGCGTAAAGGGTTATAAGTTATTAAGCTCCTCTTTGTGGCCATTAATAAATCATACCTTCAATCACATTTAGAGATGATATCACAAAAATTTCATTGCGTATAAAGTTTTGACAAAAACAAAAATCATTTAAGTGCAGGAATGATTCAAATACAAAACACACCTTATATAAAAATGTAAGACCCGAGAAATTCCAATATCTGAAAAATGGGCAAAATCGTAATTTTGGTTACGAAATTGTAATTTCAGTTAAAAATCCGTAATTTATTCTCACAGATCTCTTCGGATGGCTTAGTTCACCGTTGGAATCATCTCACGAAATCTAGCTAGCACGTAAAATTTAGTAAAATTCTGAGACAATCGGAGTTGGCACGTTTTACGAGGCATCACATTTCGGGTGCCGTAAAACGATTTTCGATGCGACGAAAGTCACATATAACGACACTCATGTGCCGCCAGTGGGACAGATGATCAGAAATGATCAATAAGATAATAGAGCTCCGAATATCAAAGCTAAAAATAATCATAAATGTCAAACTATAATTAGTTCCAAGTCACAAAAGGCCAAAATAGTCAACAGTGCCTATCTCCTTCATTAAACCAAGACCAAAAAAACGTGAAAGCTAGGGATTTTTCTTATAGAAACGAAAATGGAGTAATTTTAGTGAGAGAGAGTCTTCATTCTCTCTAGAAATACGGACGATCCGACCGTCGGCAGTCTTCGGGACAAGAAGGAGAACTGCTCTACGCGAAAAGGGCTTCGCGTGGGTACCGGATTTAGGGAGTTTCCTCAAACTCCGAGAGGTAGGGGTTTCTCCCTACTCGGGTTTTATTCTTTATTTAAGTGTATTTATGATGCTTGAGTTGATTGAGGCCGTGAGGGCCATTTGATCAGTCAACTTGAGATCGAATTGTTTTAGTTATGGAACCAAAATTCTGATGCATTCTTGCTCACGGACTGTTTGGGCGGCTAATGGTATGATTCATGCAATGGATTGTGTTGTGATGTGTATGAGGCCGGAATCGGCCGAGAAATACGGGTTCACAAAGTGAACCGAAAATTTAACTGATGGAGCAGGTAATCTAGGGTTTTCTTTGTTCTGAAGCAGATGTTCACAAAAATATATATTTTTGTGTGAAAATGGGATTTAATTCGGAGTGATTCAAGTTGAATTGCTCGTGTTTGATCATTAGCCCAAGTGAGCTAATTTTGATGTATGAATTGATTAATTACATGACATGATTGTGTGATTGGATATTATGTGAATATATGCATGGTGATATATTTGCATGTGTTATATGAGTTATTGAAATGACATCATAATGCATTTCATATACCTTGGGAGAGTAGCCTAGAAATTAGTGAGTGCATGACATGGAAAAAATTGAAAGAAAAGCAGCGTTTTGAAAGGATTTCATAGGATGATATTTCGGAGAATTGGGTTGGGAGATGGGCCAACGGATCATTTTCGAATGAGGATCATGATTGTTTAGGAGGCTCGCTGACCAATTCGCGCCGGAGGAAGTAGTCCCACATTTTTATCGAATATTTCGGTAGTATATTTTCAAGAACAAATGGGTTTTGTTTTGAAAATGATTATTTACTCATACACGGCTTAGGCAAGTGTGAGGAAGTCGATGAGGACTCGAGACATGGGGATGACATGTAGACATTCGAGTAGGATCATGAATTTGCTTGAATGTGTGTTTATTTTGGAGCATTGCACTGCACTTAGGTGGAGAGTAGCCCACTTAGGGCGATTCCACTCGCAGACATTAGCTCACCCTATCGAGGGATATTATTTTACAGGTGCAGGGAGCGTGCAAGGGGACGGCTCGTCCTAGGGATTGAGGATTGGAAGAAAACCGGGTTGTGGCTTTGATGTATTCATGTATTAGAACTTTTTAAGTTTAATGTATGTATTGTATAAGAGTAAAATATTTGAACTCTTAGAACTATTGGATATAGTTGGATTCATAGTTGGTATGTTTTATAGATATTGTAGTATGGGCCCCGAGGGCCGTTTATCCATATTTGTAACATTGTGATTATGTATTGAATTTTGCTTGGGACGGGTTTCAAGCCAGTGCTATGTTGGGTGAGCTCCCAGGTACAAAGGAGACTCTGCACGATTTTCGTGAATGTGGTGGGATTACCGACATCCTGGCCTGTTCAGCGGGTTGTGGATAGTCAGCGGACCCCGGAATGGGGGCGTCCTGACTTGGTATCGAGCAAATTATCACAGTGCCTAGGGGCTCGGGTTGGGTATCACGTCACCACTAGGTGGTTTGATGTGGATTATGGGTATATGGAAACCTAGATATTGAGGGGCTTGGGCTTAGGCCATGAGTGGGTGTAAGAACATCACCACTAGGTGTGGTTCGATGTTAGGTTTAGGTATGGGTTACCTAGAAATCACGTGACAAAACTAGGACACTTTGCATGCATGTGTTGATGTGTTTATTAATAGATTTGATGAATGTGTATGATGGTGTGTATGTCATATTGTATGTATGATGTGAATGTTTGTGTGCTTAGGCAAATAGCACATAGGTGTTGGAAAACTAATTTTGGAGTTTACAGTGTGTAAACTGGAAGGATAAAATAAAAATAAATAAATTTTTTAGAAATTTATTTGGTTTATAGAATAATGAAATCAAATTCTAATAAATTTGAGGTTGAACACTAGGGTTAGTGTTATATAGGAGACCTTGAAGTGTGGACCATTTCCAGGAGTAAAAGAAAAAAATAAAATAAATATAGGTATATATTTTTTGTCTTCCAGTAGTTGGGAGAAATGAAAAAAATGAAAACAAAATGAGGTGGAGAAAATTTTTTGGATTCTGATGAGTAAAACTCGAAAAATAGAAAATAGAAGAAAATAAAGTTCATAAATTTATTTGTCTATTGGGAGAAAAATAATTTTCTAAAAGGTTTTACATATGGTGTAAAGCGAAGAAAAATGAAGAAAACTCATTTGTTTTTTGTAAGTTTATTTGAGTGTTAAAGAAAATGAAGGAAAAAAAAATATGATTTTTAGTGATTTTTCTAACTATTGGAAATAAATGAAAAAAAAAAAAATTGGTGCAGAACCGTCTTTTGGGCTACTGCCCAATTGTATTGTGAAAAAAAAAAAAAAATAAGATTTTTGTATTGCAAGCCTTGCAATTGTATTGCAAGAGAGAGGGCTGGAAAAATTGTAGTGAAAATTGTATTGCAATACCATTTTTGTATTACGAGAGAGGGAAGGCTTGAAATTTAGAGCGTATTGCAATACGGTTTCTTGCATGTGAAGGGTAGGCTTAGCAGAATTGTATTGCAATAAGTCTAGGTGTATTCTTGATAGGCGTGTTGTATTACGAAATTTGTTGAGGTGTGTTCTTGATACAAATATTGTATTCTTGATTTGGAAAACTAGTTAATTTGGGAGAAATGATTGTATCCTGTCTGATTCAGCTGTGATGCGGCAAGGGGCTTGGAGGGCTGATTTTTGTATTCTGATACCTTTGTTGTGTGATTCTGATAAGCGTCTTGGTGGGCGGGAGGTTGCTGGTTGCGAGTATTTGGCGGGTAATTTATTGGGCACAGTGGGGCGTGTGGGCGGTGGGCGACGGGCGTCTGCGAGACAGCGAGAACCTGTGTGTAGGCGTGGGGCTAAGCGGGCGCGCGCGGCGGCCGGCGCCACCAGCCACCTTTAGAGGCGTGTAGGCGCCTTGGCTGGCCGAGGCTGTGCACTCGTGCACTCGGCTGTTTTTCGACCAGTTTGACTCGGTATTTTCACGAGTCTGAAATTTTAGACATTGTTCGTGAATCGGTTCATGAACCTTTGTTAAATCAAAAAATTCGAAAAAAAATATTATTAAATTAAATAAAAATCAAATCAAATCAAATCAAATAAAATTAGACAAAATTTTCGAAAAATAAAATTTTCAAAAATTGAAATTTTAGAAAATAAAATTTTGCTGAAAACAATATTTTAAATGCAAAATTTATTGCCTTGCACTACCTGTAAATGCAAGGACAATGCATATACACTGATTTATGTGTATGAGTGTCTCACAAGGCGTGTTTATGCGCGGAGATCACGAATTGAAATTGAAGGTGCCCATTGAAGCGTGATGATGGCTAAAACGAGGGCGAGGGCGTAGAGGGCGTCCCGGGGTGTGGTCGGGCACCATCGGTGTTTGATCGAGCGAGACTTTGTTGAGGGTTTGCCGTGTGTGGTTGCTATCGCCTGTTGCGGTATAGAAGGTAGACAGGGAAGATCCTAGTAACCCCCTTGCGGAGGTTAGGCGCATCTCCGACATTCCACGGGAGAGAGATCCAGATGTCGAGACCATTGGTTTATGCAGATCGAGAAGGTGTTAGAGGATATAGAAAGTTACCTCACGATGCGACCAGTTAGACTAGCTGCATTCCGGGTTAAGTGAGCGAATAGGGTGGAATGGGCAAGGACCTCTAGAGACCTTAAAGGAGCCATTGTTGAGTTCCTAGGGATTAGGGGCGAGGAATAGGTGCGATATGTCGAGGTTGGAGGTTAAGAGATCTCGGAGGACTCTACTCACAGATGGACTGAGGATCATGGATATGTCGAGTTGATCATCCACAGGGATGGATTAGGCGGTGAGTGCAGAGTGGGTGTCGATTGTGGCGTGAAGGGTTATAGCTACCAGTAGTGCGATTGCTGGAGTGTGGTATTTCGAGAGACCGAGCATGATAATTTTGCCTAGATAGTATCTGAGTCAGTGTCGGGACGAGTTAAAGCGGGTTAGCTGCTTGATCTTACCAGAGGACGAGAGGGCCGGACTTAGATCTACTCGAGTAGTGTGCGGTATGTGGATGTTTTCAGGATGAGCTACGGGTACGCCTCCCTGAAATTAAGTAGACTTTGGTATCGAGTTACACCTTGGTACTTCACCCATCTCTATGACTCATAGGATGGCACGATTGAGTTACGGGAACTCGGGAGTCCCGATTACAAGAGCTATTGGACAAGGGGGTTTGTCGGACCGAGCACTTCCTGTGGGGTGCTCCCGGTTATTTGCAGAAGAAGAAGGCGAGGCCAGCCATTTGTACGTATTCTGACGATTGAAACGGGGTTATGATCGAGGAATCGGTACCCATTGCGAGGATTGATGATTTATTTGACCCGGTTGAGAGGGCGAGTCTACTCAAGATAGACTTAACCGCGTGGTTACACTTGATGAGGGTTAGGGAGACGGATATCCACTAAGACTAGCGTTTAAGGCAGCGTTATGGGCGCTGAGTTTTGGTGATGCCCGCTTTGGATTAGCGAATGCGCTAGCGGCATTCATGGATCTCATGCATATAGTTGAACGCTATCGATCGGTTATCGTAGTCTTCATGGATGACATTTTGATTTACTCGGTCGAGTGGGAGCATGAGTATCACTTGAGGGGATTGTGTTACGATTCTTGAGAGACTTCATCAGGTTGTACGCTAAGTTATTAAGTGCGAGTTTAGCTTCTTGAGGGGAGATTTTTTGGGACACGTGGTGTCGGCACTAGGAGTGTCGGTCGACCTAGAAGGTTGAGGCCGTGATGAGTTGGGAGACCCGAATATGAAGTGCCCGAGATAAATGGTTTCTTGGGATTAGGCTGGGTATTACGGAGATTCAAGATTGAGATTTGAAGTTGTCGTTCGGGCGGGGTGTAGAAGTTTAAGCCTCACGGGACATGGTTTCCGTAGTTTGGGGCGGCTCGACCATAGAGAGAGATTGTGCTTGACCACGAAATATACCCTACTTGATTTTACCGGACTTGTTTAGAGATTGTATATTAAAAACTAAATATGAATTTTCGGGAAATAAAGCAGGGACCAAGGTGTGTAAAGCCAAGAGGTAAATATATAATTACCTTGAGGACCTAGTGGTCATAAAAGGGAAGCTAGGGGTTAATATATGAAATGTTTAAAAAATGAAATGTAAATGAAAGAAGTTATGGGGATTAAGGCAAATAGAAAGTTGGAATAGAAATAAGAAATGGGGACAAAATGCAAAAATGAAAAGTTAAAGCAAAAATGGGTTTTGACTTGTGAAACATAGCCTTAATAAAACATAGGATTTAAGACCAAAAATTGGTCTCATTTTGGAGGAAAAACAAATGGTAAGAGAGAGAGGGAGAAGAGAGAGGGGAGGAGGAAGAGAGAGAGAAAGAAGAAGAAGGAAGAGGAAGAAGAAAAAGAAGAGAGGAAAGAAGATGGAGGAGCAAAAGGTATGGATTTATGGTATGGATTTCTATGATTTTTTGGTATGGAAGTCTAGTTTATTTTTTTGGAAAAGTATGGATTCCATTTTGTCTAGACATGGAACTAACCTTGGGTATGAATTCTAGTATGGATCATATGGAGATTTGTACGATTATTAACACTTGAACTAGGGTTTTGCTAGGATTTCATCCTAAACTAATAATTATGGAAAGTAAGGTGGAATAAAACCTTAAAGAGTACAAGAAGCATATGAAATCCTCTCTCTTTGAGGATGGCTTCATAGTTCAATGGCAAATAGTGAGTTAGGGTTTAGAATAAACCTAACTAATCTATGTTAGGGTTATGTATGGGTTAGGATCCATATTATAGTGGGTTGAGTAATTCATGATAGATTTTTGAAATAAGATAAGTAGTGAAAGAGGATTTGAGTAGAAAAGAGATTACAAGATACATAGTAAATGGTTTTGAGGTGTATATGAAGTATAGAGTTGAATTGGGTAAGAAAAATATGGTAAAAGTGCAGAAAAGCCCAATTTAAGGCAAAATTCGAGCACATGTACTGGTACATGTAGTGCCCTGTTTTTCTATTTCGACCAGTTTTTGTATTTTAGCCATAACTTGCTCATTTATTATCCGATTTGAGTGATTCAAGTTGCTAGTTAAAATAGACTTCAAGGAGAACCAAACATCCCCAAATAGGTACCTTCAAATTCTCAATCTAGGTGGCCCAAAAATTCACTCAAAGTGGGGCCATGTGCAAGCCAAATTCTGCTTCAGTTTTGATCATAGAGTAGTCCGGGTTGTTTCGGACGTAACTTGAGTTTCGGTGCTCCGATTTGGGTGATTCCAGTTGGAGGAGAACCCTTAGCACCTTAGATTTAAAGGAGTACAAAGAACCAGTGTCAAATATGGAGACTAGGCACTGGAAAATGAATATTACAAACTGTCATTCGGTAAAATCGGTAAACCGATAGTTGACGACAGAAAATGTCATGACTTTAGTTTGGATCCTTCAGATGGAATGATTCCAATTTCTGAGTAAAATAGATTCATAAAAGAATAAGAATATATGAATGATGTGTGAATACATAGACATCATACTATACAAGTATATGAAATGCCATATGGAATAGGCATGGAAACATGAACATGAACCTGAGAATGTGATAAGTAGAACTTATATGGATCTTTGGAGTTTGGTATGGATTCTTGTATGGAATTTGTAGAGTCCTTGGTTTTTATATAGAATATGTAGAGTTATAGTTGCACCTTGGTATGAGTTCTTCCCTCTTTGATTTGTGGTTTTGGTTTTGTGTATGGGCGGCTTTGCATGGACTTTGTTAGAGTTTAGACATGGTTTTGAGTATGGAAATTAGAATTTATGTATGGTTTGTATGGATGGTTATGGGTTAGTGTGAATTTGTGGACTTTTTATATGAAATCCCTCATTAAGCTAAGATTTGAGGTGTTAGAGTGAAATTACTTGTTAGGGTATGGAATCTTCCCACTGAGGATGGATTGTAGAATTTATATGGATATGGAAGTTTGGTTATTCACACTTTTGGGGTGATTTGGGGATTGATTGGCAGGATGGTTTTATGCCATGTGTTTGGCATGTTGATACAATCTTGGCTTATAATAAGTCAGAAAATGACAAGGGCGATGGCTATTCTTTGCCAATGCGGAGTCTTTGCAAGTTGTTGATTTTCTTCACGACTTTGCAACTTGCATATGTACTCATGGGTTAGGACTCAAGTTTTGGGTGTTCTAGGACTCTATGGAAAGCCCTTTGAGTCTAGTCCATCCATATATAGCTTGATACAATATTGAGCTTATAATAAGTCCAGAAGATGACAAAAAGACAGTAGCTGCTGCTATTTGCAGGTGCTGCAAGTTGCTGATTTTCTTCATGACTTGCAACTTGCATAACTCCTTAGTTAGAGCTCTGTTTTGGGTGTTAAGGGGGCTATGGGAAAGCCCTTTGAGTCTAATCCATCCATATATAACGATACAATATTGAGCTTATAATACACCTGAAAATAACAAAAATACAGTATTTGCTGTTGCTCTTTTGCAGGTGTCTTTGTTGTTGCTCTGCGAGGTCTTTGTATTATGCTGCGGGTCTTTGAGTTGCTGATTTTCTTCATGGCTTACAATTTGCATAACTCCTTCGTTAGGACTCCGTTTTTGGGTGTTCTTGGACTCTGAAATCCCTTTGAGTCTAGAATCCATCCATATATAACGATATAATATTGATCTTATAATACACTGAAAATGACAAAAAGGCAGTGGCTACAGCTGGCTTAACTCACTGCGAGTCTTTACCAAGTTGCTGATTTTTCTTCTTGGCTTGCAATTTGCATAACTCATTAGATTAGGACTCCGTTGTAGGTATTCTTGGATTCGATGGAAAGCTCATGTCGAGTCTAGAATCTAACCATATGCTATTTAATGGCATTTGGTGCCCATCTTGTCTGGCTTAGTTGTTGTACCGAGTGTACTAATCGCAGTTAAAGTTAATTGGAATACATGGTAAGGATGTAGATATGAACAAAAATATGTGTATAGATTTGATTTGTAAAGGAGTATAGATGAAAAGTACCTACAGGTATCAAAGGAAGAGTCTCTATTAATGCATTGCTCCCCTACGGGAGATAGGACGGTCACGATAAAGGCGAAAAACTATCTAGTATAGGAATGTATAGGTATAGATTAAGTAAGATATGATGATCCAGATAAAGTACATGAAGATGTAAGTTAACAAGATATAAGATGTTACATAAGTAGAGGACATGATATGAATATAAGAGTATATGATATATGAATATATGATTGTCATACATAGCGAATAGATTGGAACATGATGAACACATGAATGAGTAAAGCATACATGATAGAAATATAGAAATGCATGAACTAAGCTAAATCATGATAGCTTGCATAAAGAGATTATGATTATAAATGATATAAGGGATATGAATAGATAAGAATATATATATATAAATATATGAATATAAGAGTGCATGATGCATTCATAGAATATATGATAGGATTACATATATGATCTAGAAGACAAACGAAATGATAGAAAAAGATATGAATATCGTATTGTAAATAAATATGAGAACAACGATGCGAAACTAAGAAATATGTGAAGGTATTACAGAGACGAAATAAATATTAGTGTATATCCTTCGGCTATACATGATAACAATAGTTATTCATGTAGATGAGATAATAATACGGAAAAATATAATAAAATGGATTATCTGCTTAGAACTTGGTAGAGGATGGGTGGCATGTGCCTATTAGGGAAAAATAAGTGCATCTCAACGGTGGGTTCTTGTTTAGGTGTTCTGTGCCTTGGGCCCTTATAGATGGTGTTGTCTCGTGCAGTAATGCGGCGCCAGTACTTATAGATGGTGGTTGTCTCGCATAATGATGCAGCGCCTTTGGGCCCTTATAGACCCATTTGTTCGCCGCACGAGTGGTACGGCGCCGGACCTTTATAGTTTCTCGCTATCCTTCTAAGGTTTTATCGGACATGAAACATGAAACATAAAACAAATGATTTACATATGACATGTGAAAAGATATTATATGATATGAGAAGCATACTTCTTTGCTATGTGATGATAAGTTACGTAACATGAGATTATACAATCGACATGATATATAAAAATGTATAAGAATGTAAAATGATCACGAAAAGTTAATATGAATATAGTATACAAGAAGAATCTAAATCACGATTACCACGAAAAGTATATGAACAATCTACAGTACATAGAAAGAAAGTAATATGAAAAGTACTCACTTGAGGAAAACAATATATGAAAATAGTACATGAACAATACATGGCTTGATGCATGATCTTGATTATATGATAACGTTTTTATGATGCTTGAGTACATGAAAATGAACATAACCATGGTATAGTATATATAACCATGAAAGTAATATATATCTGAATATGACATACACGAGAATAGGATATGTAATATGAACCATTAGAAAGAGAATAGATCAAATGTTAAATTATAGACAAGAAATATTATTATGAAAGGTTATATATCCAAGCGTCCACATGATAGAAGTATGCGTTATATAAGAAAATGATAAAAGTAGTGTATTTGATGAGGCGATCATGAATTGTTGTCGTCACGCATATGTTTCCCACTGGCGTAAAAAAACTGCTTACGGGTTACAATCACGTGCAGATGCAGCTTGAAGACAAGGATAGAGGGCCAGGACATCCCATCGTGACGAGCCCGGCTGAGATAGGTGCTCCGCCTTTGCCCAGAAATCTCTTTATTTTTAATAGGTGCATAAAAGCTTTGTTTATTGAAGTAATGGGACTCGGTGTATAGAACATGAATACATTTATGGTGGTATGTATAATATATATGTAAAGAATTTTTTTTTATTCTGAAATTGTGCATATGAATGAGAAAACGGTACAGAAGTGTCAGCTCACGAAGAAATGGTTGAAGAGTCCAGGTCGAAGTGTGACACCCTCGCTTGACACCTATCGGGTGCTAGGGTTGGGGCATCACAGTTGAGGATACTTGGAACACTCGGGATACGGGTGTTGGTAGCGGAAGAGGGAGGATCGGCTTTCTTCTGGATTCGGAAGAAATGGGAAGCCACGCCGCATAGTTCAGGACTAGGCGGGATTGAGCATGAGTTATGGCATACGAATTATGCCCTAACAGTTTACTATGTTTTGGGTATAATACGTAAATGTATATTTATTCGAGTAAAATAAAGATAAAAACAAAAGTAGGAATATGCATAAGTTAAATTACAAATAATAAAGAAGATTTGAGGCTATTGTAAGAATAATAAATTGATTTGTAAATATTAGAAGAGTTGGAGGACAAAGTGAAATAAAAAGGGGATAAGATCAAATAAGGATAAGACCAAAATAAATATCTCATTTTGGTCTTGGAAAAGGAGAGCAAATACGGAGAAGAGGAAGAAGAGAAGAAGGGGAAGAAGAAGAAGAAGAAGATCACAGGTATGGAACTATGATTTGGTATAAAAAAAATATGGAACCATGAATATGTGTATGTAAACTAGATATTGTACGGATACATGTATCTTGGGTTGTATGGAACTAATTTGGTACTTAGAAAAGTATGGAACCATGAATATGTGTATGTAAAAGCTAGGTGTGTACGGATACATATCTTGGGTTGTATGGAGTCTAGTTTTGGTCTAGAGCAATTATGGATACATGTTTAGAACCCTCTATCTTGTGTATGGTTTAGGTTTGGAACTCTAAACTCATTTCTTGTAGGGTTGAGTTAAGAAGAGCTGGAAACCCTAAATATGTGTTTGAGAAGTCACAGTTGCAAGTTAGACCCGGAAAATTCCTAATATTGTCGACCATATGCAATAGCGGATCTTAGAATGAGTTTTGGGTCAGAAATAAAGGAGAAATTTGGCAGTAAGATCTTCTTGTGAAGTGTAGCCATATCAATGAACTTGATGTTAGGCTTTTGAATTTCTCAATTCGAACTCCTGTAGACGAGTTATGATGCTTTGCTACGAGCAGGCCGAATGGGTGAGGGGTGATGCGCGGTCGTCAAGCGGGGGTCGATCAAGCGGAGAATTCGTCAAGCGGTACTCGTCAAAGCGGTACTTGTCAAGCGGTGTTCGTCAAAACGGTACTTTCGTCAAAGCGATCACTTTCGTCAAGCGATCACTTCGTCAGAAGCGATCTTCGTCGAAGCGGTGCTTTCGTCGAAGCGTCTTTCGTCAAGCGGTGCACGTCAAGCGGTGCTTTCGTCAGCGATGCTCGTCGGCGGTGCTCGTCGAAGCGGTGCTCGTGGCGGTGCTGCGTCGCCCCGGTGCGACTCCGTCGGCTCGTCAAGGTTGGTGGCATGACCTCAACTTTGGAAGGTCATATCTCCTTCGTTTGAACTCCGATTTGGAGTGTTCTTGGTTTCATGGAAGCCCATTGGAGTCAAGAATACATTCATATGCCTGAGGAGGATGGTATATGTCAGACCGGGTGTTAGGAGCGAGCTCGTCCATGACAGCTCAGCTGTCAATTCGGTCAGCTCATCAGCGACTACGTATGACCTCCAACCCGAGTCATAACTTCTTGTCGAACTCCGATTCGATGTTCTTGGACTCTGAAAGCCCACACATTGAGTCAAATTCATCAATAGACAACGATAGATTGGAACTCATTTGAACAGAAAACACACGGAAAATAGTAAGCGTCTGAGTAACCATAGTTATTTGTATTAGGAATGCCTATTATGAATTCATAAATAACTCATAAGCATACATGGTAAGCATAGTTATTTATGCATATAATGAGATATGAAAATATGATTGTATATATATATATATCCCATATGAATACCGAATGACAATAATTATTCGGGAATATGAGATATATACTAAACAGAAAATACACATTGATTGTCTGCTTAGAACCTGGTAGAGGGATAGATGGGCATGCCTATTGGGGAAAAACAGTTGCTGTACAGATATTCCGGCCACGTTTGGGTCGATGACATAGATCCCGTTTGGATCAGGTGGCCCCGAAAGGGTCACCACAGCGCCTCTGGGCACTCATGAATGAATCCGACATCTCCTCGGTGATGATACCTTCGGGTTTCATATTCGCAGGGCACTCGCGGATGGTCCAGCGTCTCATGCGGTGATGATACCTTCGGGTTTCATATTAGGGCACTCATGAATGTCTTTGGTTATACGGTGATGATACGCTTGGGTATCATATTCTGGAGCACACATGGATAGTCCTTTATCTCATCGATGATGATACCTTCGGAGTTTCATATTCACAGGGCACTCATGAATGGTCCTTTAGTTCATACAATGATGATACCTTCGGGTATCATATTACCGGGCACACATGGATGGTCACAGTCTCCATACAGTGATGATACCTTTGGGTTTCATATTACCTTTGGGTTTCATATTAGGTGGCTTTGGAATAGAGTATATATGATAGAAAAGCCTGTGTTTAGTAATGTGTTGGCTATTGTGGATGTCCTTGTGTTTTGTATAGATGGATCTTCCCGAAGAATTTATTGAAGTGTTAACCCAGAACAAGGGTTATCGGTTTGAACCTTGATAATGTACCTAATGAGCCCACAGAAGCCTTGCTGAGAATATCGCAAGACATGGCTCGGGTTTTGGATAGATTGACCTCTCCTAAAGCTCCAATAGACACTGTAAGAAGACATGGAGTAGAGGAATTCCATGGGGTGAGCATGGAAGAGTCAGAGAAAGCCGAATTCTGGTTAGAAAAGCTAGAAAGGGTATTAGAAGAGGTAAGATGTCCTCGATCGAGAGAGCATTTTGTGCGATCTCACTATACATACAGGGGTGAGGCATACGATTGGAGTAAACTAGTGCTCAAAAGTCTAAGGATTCAAAATCCACTGACTTGGGAGTTCTTTGTCAAGAGTTCAGGCAAAGTATATTCACCAAGGGATAGGGATTCAAGTGGAAGCCAGTTCTTAAATTTGAAGCAAAGGCTTATCGGTGTTTGAATATGAAAAAGAATTTAGCCATCTTAGTAAGTATGCGGAATTGGTCCTCATCGAGGCATTTTGATTAATAGGCAATTAGGATGGTGCGTGATTCCATCAAAGTATTTGGCACCTCTTGACTTCTCTCAAACCGTAGATTTCTATCAGTTGGTCCCAGCTGCAATGAAAGTAGAGAAACTAGAAACGGCGACAAAGAAAATTTCAAAGAAGAAGTTTTCTAAGAGGAACCGTCCTCCTCGGGGAAAGAACTAAGAATCTCGACTCAATCGAGTATAGTTAAAGCTCTACGAGAAATTGGAAGCGAGGTCGATGTAGCACGTAGTGAAATTAGAAGTACTTGATTGGGCCGGAGAAATTCTAAAATGCCCTCATTGCTATAGAAGGCATTTGGGAGTTTCACGGATATTGACGGGAGGTGTTTCGGTGTGGAAGCCTTGAGCATTTGAAAGCACGGTGTCTCGGGGATTGGGGATAATGGAAGCGACAAAGGAAGTGGCGAGGAAGATGTAGGCACCACTTCGACTATGATCGTGGTAGAAGTCGTAGTGGCCACACTTATCTCGGTATAGGGACGGAGGCATAGTTTGAGGCATTAGATGAATCCTATGCATACAACACCCGACACGAGCATATGCTATGAAGGCTCGTGAGGATCGAATCTCCTGAGGTTATAATTGGTATATTTACTTTATATGATATAGAGATGCGTATTGATTGATCCTCGGATCTACTCATTCATATGTGTGCATGGAGCATGTATTTGATAGAGTACCAGCAATGGAGAAGTGTATATGACATGCATGTAACTAGTAAGTTGGGGCACAACGTTAGTGTGAATAACATATATAGAAATTGTCCATTTGTTATACAAACAAAGGTTTCGCTGGTTGATAACCTTACCATTCCGAGTTTGACTTGATTCTAGGAATGGATTGGTTGTCAGCACCGAGCTATCATGGATTGTGGACAAAGGCGGTAGTGTTGAGATGCTCACGACCCGGGCGGGAATTAATGAGTGCGAGGCATTGGATCAAGTGTAATGCTAATGTCATCTCGCTATACGAAGCTAGGAGAATTATGAGGAAAGGATGTGAGACATTCTTGGCTTTGATACTTGACTCCAAGAGTCAAGTTGATGTAGAAAAGATCCCGATGAAGTAAGAAGGGAATTTCGGATGTATTCCACGAAGGATTGCAGTATTCCACGCAGGAGAAGTGGACTTAGCCATAGAAATTGTACCAGAGCAGTCCACATGTTAAGAAGGGCGCCGTGCGGGATGGCTCAAACGAATTTGGAAAAAGTTAAAAGTCAATTGCAAGAACTTTTAGATAAAGGATTTATCCGACCCCGATTATATCAGCAGGGTGCACACATGTGTAAGAAAAAGATGGCGCTGCGGATGTGTGCATCGATTATCGACGAATCGATAAGGTGGCCAGTGAAAACAAGTACCCGACTACTTGAATTGAAGATCTTTTGATCGAGTTGAAAGGAGGCGGAGTGTCTTTTGAAGATAGACCTACGATCGGGTATTATCAGTTGAGGGTAAAGGAAGGGAGATGTCTTGTGCATTTAGAACGATATGGTCATTATGAGTTTTGGTCATGCCATTTGGGTTGTCTAATGCACTTAGAAGCGGCATTCATGGATTTGATGAATAGTGTTTGGAATACATGTGGATCAATTTGTTGTGGTTTTATTGATGATATCTGAGATTGTATTCTAGGATGCCGCGAGAACATGAACAACCTTGAGAATAGTCTTAGAGGCGTTAAGAAAGAAGTTATATGCTAAGCTCGGCAAATTAGTGATTTTTGGCTAAGGAAGTTTCATTCCTAGGCCATATTGTGTCCTATTTGAGGAGGTATAGAGTTGATCTGCTAAAGTTAGGCGGTTGTGAATTGGAAATCACCTCAAATGTAGAGGTGAGAAGTTTCTTGGGTTGAGGTTATTATATGAAGATTTGTGAGGCTTTCGGTTATAGCTATAAAGCTCACCCGAGTTACTCGGGAAAGGAATAAAGTTTGAGTGGACGGAAAAATGTCGAATAGTTTTGAACGGTTGAAAGGATTATAGTTAAAGCACCGATATTAACCTGACCTACTCGGAAAGAGTATACCTTGTATAGTGATGCTTGGGCGTGGTTTAGGATGCGTGTTAATGCAAGATGGGGAAAGTAGTGGCTTATGCGTCGACGGTTGAAGCCACATAGACAAGTATCCCACTCATGACTTAGAGTTAGGCTGCGGTAGTGTTTGCTTTAAAAATATGGCGATACTACTTATACGGGGAAAAGTGTAAATTTACACGATCATAAGAGTCACCAGTACTATTACTTGAGAAAAGAGTTAAATTTGAGACAGCGAGGAGGTGGTTAGAGTTATTAAAGGATTATGGTATGTCATAGATTCACCACCCGGAAGGCTAATATAGTAGTCGATGCTTTAAGCCCAGAAAGAGCAGTGAAGTAGCAATGTCACTCTGAGCCCCGGTGATTGGAGACTAGGAGATGATGGAGCTATGTTAGCTCAATTAGAAACTTCTTAGTTTAAAAAACAAGCGATTATAGATCTTGTGAGAAAAATGAGTGAAGGATTCTGAAAATTTACGGATGGTTAGAGATGGTGACAAGACCGGAGTTTTAGAAAGAAAATTGGAAGTTTGTATTTCGAAAGGAATAGATTATGTGTGCGGATGATAAGAGCTAAAGAAAAGTTGCTATTTGAGGGCTCATGTCTGGTATTACTATGCATCTGGAGGCAATAAGATGTACGGGACCTAAAACGGTTTATTGGTGGAAAGGAATGAGAGATGTGGCGAATATGTGTGTCAAGTGTTTGGCGTGACAAGTTAAAAGTGAACACACGAGTGCCCCTGAGGTTTGTTAAATCCTTCCAGTTCCTCAATGGAGTAGGATAACATTACCATGGTTTGATAATGGGTTTTCCCCTCACCCCAACAAAAACATGACTCTAAAATGGAATTTGATTATAGATAGGCTCACAAAGTCGGCCCATTTTATACCCGGTCAGGGATTGACTAATTCTATGGATCGACTAGCTGAGTTATATGTAGATGAAATTGTCACGATTGCTTGGTATGCAGATTGTCTATTGTGTCGGATAGAGATCGCGATTTACATCAAGGTGCAGGAAGGAATTCACGATTGACTTAGGCACTAAGCTGAATTTTATCTGGCGTTCCATCCATGACGGATGGGCCAATCGGAGAATTGATTGAGTGCTTTCGAGAAGATATGCTTGAGGTTGTGTCTAAATTTTCGGAAGTTGGGATAGGTATATTCCATTGATGGAATTTGCCTATAACAATAGTTTCAGTCAAGCATTGGTATGATATGAAGCTTTGTATGGCGAATGTAGAACTCACATTGTGTTGGAATGAATTGAATGACGGCTGATAGGTCCGGACATAGTAAAGATCTGAAGAGAAAGTACAAGTTATTCGAGGCGGGAGGTTAAGTGGCTAGTGATCGACAAAGTCGTATGCCAACCTAAGGAGATATTGGATAGCGTGGGAGACAAGGGTCTTCTTAAAGGAAGGTATCACCATCGGAGGAAAATTCTTAGGTTTGGTCAGAAAGGCAAGTTGAGTCCAAGGTTCATAGGGCCATATGAGATTTTGGAACGTATTGGCCCTGTGGCTTATCAGGTGCTCCCTACGGAGTTGGCCAAATTACACGATGTGTTTCATGTTTGATCTTCGGAGATACACCGCTCGATGGGTCGCACATCTTACCGGTGCAAGGAGATCTGAAGTACGAGAAGATTTGTCATATGATGAGGAGCCAAAGACCATTACGACTCGAGAGGTGCAACGATTCTCGGAACAAACAAGTACCATTAGTGAAAGTGCGGCAGCACCACGGTGAAGAAGCTACTTAGGGAAGCAACTATGAGAGCGCCGTATCCATGACTCTTCGAATCGGAGTATGGTTCGAGGGCGAATTCTTTTAAGGGGAGAGTTGTAACACCCAAAATTATGCCTAACAGTTTTTATAACATGTTTTGGGTATAATAACGTAAATGTATATTTATTCGGAGTAAAATAGAAGATAAAAACAAAAGTAAAGGAATATGCATAGGATTTAAATTTACAAATATTAATAAGAAGATTTGAGGCTATTGTAAGAATAATAAATTGATTTGTAAATATTAGAAGAGTTGGAGGACCAAAGTGAAATAAAAAGGGGATAAGATCAAATAAGGATAAGACCAAAATAAATATCTCATTTTGGTCTTGGAGAAAGGGAGAGCAAATACGGAGAAGAGAGAAAGAAGAAAGAAGAAGAAAGGGAAGAAGAAGAAGAAGAAGATCACAGGTATGGAACTGGTATAAAAAAAATATGGAACCATGAATATGTGTATATAAACTAGATGTATGCAGGATACATGTCTTGAGTTTGTATGGAACTATGATTTGAGTAGCATAGAAAAGTATGGAACCATGAATATGTGTATGTAAACTAGGTATTATGCGGATTACATGTCTTGGGTTGTATGGAGAGTCTAGTTTTTGGTCTAGACGATTATGGATACATGTTTTAGAGCCTCATCTTGTGTATGGTTTGGGTTTTGGGAAACGTGCCCTAAATCAAACGATTAACCGTCAAAAGCGATTACTGGAATCAAGCGATTGCTCGTCAAGCGGTGCTTTCGTCAAGCGGTACTTATCCAGCTTGATGCTAAAATGACGGTACTCGTCAAGCGATTAACCGTCAAAGCGATTCTTTCGTCAAGCGGTGCTAATCAAACGAGTGCTGCGTCAAGCGGTGCCGTCAAAGCGTGCGTCAGCCTCAAGCGGTCTTTCGTCAAGCGATTGCTCGTCAAGCGGTGCTCGTCGAAGCGGTACTCGTCGAGCGGTACTTTCGTCGGCGGTGCTCGTCACTTGATCTGACTCGTCGGTCGTCAGGTTGGCTGCGCGCTGGCCTCCAACTTTGGAGTCTTATCTCCTTCGTTTGAACTCGATTTGAGTGTTCTTGGACTTTCTATAGGCCCATTGGCCAGAATACATTCATATGCACGAGGAGGATAGTAGATGTCAGACCGGAGTGTTAGAGGCAAGGCTTCGTCCATGACTCGGCTCGTCCAGTCCGAAAATTGACTCGTCAAAGCCCGACTATTGCGTGACCTCCAACTTTGGAGGTCATCGCTTCTTCATCTGAACTCCGATTCGGTGTTCTTGGAGCTCTATGGAAGCCCATTGAGGTAAGAATTCGTCAATAGACAGCTTGATAAGATTGGAACTCATTTTAGTTCCAGAAAACCACGAGAGAAAACGGTATACGTGGTAACCATAGTTATTTGTATTACAAGATACCTATTATGAATTCATAAATAACTCATAAGCATACATAGTAAGCATAGTTATTTATGCATATAATGAGATATGAAAATATGATTATATATATATATATATATATATATATATATATATATATATATATATATATATATATATATATATATATATATATATATATATGCTATATCCCATATGAATCTGGGAATGACAATAGTATTCGAATATGAGATATATACTAAACGAGAAGAAAATACACGTGATGATTGTCTACTTAGAGCACGGTAGAGGATAGATGGGCATGCCTATTAAGGAAAAAGCGATTCTTTGCGACATACATATACGAATATTAGGCCACATTTTGGGTCGATGACATAGATCCGTTTGGACCGTTGGCCAGAAAGAGGGTCACCCTGGCGCCTCGGGCACTCATGGATGGTCACTGGCTCATACAGTGATGATACCTTCGGGTATCATATTACCGGGCACTCATGGATGGTCACTGGCTCATACAGTGATGATACCTTCGGGTATCATATTACCGGGCACTCTTGGATGGTCACTGTCTCATACAGTGATGATACCTTCGGGTATCATATTACCGGGCATAGTACATTGTCTTACACAATGATAGCAGCGCCTTCAGGCCCTCATGGTTTCCTTTATCCACTTCTAAGGTTTATGCAGACATGAAACATAAAGAAATGACAGGTGTATGCAAAGAGGAAATGTAGAATATATTTATGATATGAGAAATATACTTAACCATATGTGATGGTATCTGATTACAAGAACAAAGTAAAATACAAGTTGACATGAAAAGTATATGGATGTGATAAGAAACAAAGCGGATTTATAATAAGTATATATATGAGAAATGATAAGAATATGTAGCGTATATGTGTGATATGCATTTGTATCGAAGTGTGGTGACTCTTAATAGAATTATATTCCCACAAAGCATAAAAACATACGGGTGTTCAATCAGTGTAGGTACGAAGAAATCAGAGGAGACGGGGCAATCCATCGGTCAAGGCACCCTGACAATAAAGTGCCTTTGAAGACCTTTACAGATTACATTTTGTATATGAAACTTTGCCAATCAATGTAGATATTGTAGATGTTGAACATTTCCATATTTGGAGCTTGTATTTATATTTTGCCAGCAATCATTTACTTCTGGCGGAATGTATCTGAGTTAAGTGTTTAACATTATATGAATATGTAAGTGTAAAGGTTATAAGTTTTAAAAAAAAAAAAAAAAAAAAAGAAAGAGTGACCCTCACTTGACATCCTATGCCGAGTTGGGGCGCCACATGAGTGACGGGATTGCCCCAGAGACAGGGATCCCAAGACTTCTGGACAATGTAGTCCCAGTTAGCCGTGGGACCCAGAGAGTATCACGATTCATTCCTCCTTGCCTGGTATGGGTCGGAGGAGGCAGGTTTCGATTTCGGGGTGCTTTATACAAACACTCCCAGACCTGAAGGTGGGGAGGGGCCCCGGAGTGTGGAGTCGAAGTCAGGGGATAGATCGGAGATTCTTATTGTGGAGACGTGGTGGACCTTAGGATGGTAGACCTGTTGGTTGTTGATGTTATTAGGTTTGACATGGATGAAGTTGGCTTGACCATCGGGTTGTCGATAATTGGGACCTTAGCCAGGGTTGTCATACCAGACGGCCTTAGTTTGGGCTTAGAGGTTCAAGGCCTTTAGAAGCGGTGTAGATGTTCTTCCCTAGGATATGGGGTGAGGTTGACCTGATGAGTCGAGGATTATGAGTGAGTGATCTACAGATTACGCTCATGGTGGACCTCGGGATTAGGTATCAAGTGTGGCATTATTGTGTTGGTGTGCGGTAACATCCGCGTCGGAGTCGGGTGTGGGTGCAGTGCGGTCGTCGCCACTCTTGGTGAGTGTAGGTTGAAGTTTGTCTTTGGTTCGATCGATGAAGACTCGTAGTTGATATCGAGGAAATGTAAGAGGCTCGAAGTGTAGTAGAAGAAGAGTTATGTCGAGATGAAAGCACAGGTCAGGTGCATCATGTAGACTTAGAGTTGGAGTGATAAGTCGGGGGTGACTCGAGATTTGGGAAGCCCATATCGAAAGGAAATCTTCAGCCGCCAAAGAAAAGAGCGGGACGAGCCAAGCGCGGGAGGCGGGCCACAAAGACAAGCGTCGGGAGGTCTCGAAGGATGGAGAGCGGTCCCGAAAGGCTCACCGAAACCTCGGAGAGGGCCGTCTGGGCCCACCTCAGCACGAGAGCGACCGCGTTACTCACCTCGGTTAACCCCCTTGCGGCCTCGAGTATGACAAGTCTGTCGCGAAGTCACGAAGCGAGCGGTTCACGGTGGCTAACTCAAATGAAGTCAGACCCCGCCACAAGGGATAACACCAAGTACTGCTAGTTCCATAGGGACTACGGGCACCGCCTGCGGATAGTACGTACAACTCAAGAGAGAAATAGAATTACTTATCACAGCGTGGTACCTCACGGCCTTCATAACCTGTCGATCATAATCAAGCTCGAACCGAGGCCCGGCTCCAGCGGCCCTACCGCCACCTCGGCGAGACGATAACTCAGCACCAGCGACCTCTGAAATCCATGTGATCACCGGGAGGATTCGCGGGAGGAGGGGAATCGATTCGGCTCGGAAGGCTATCTGCGCGACATCGGGTCGGCGAAATAGGAGGAAGCCTGGCGGTGTCCAAACTGCCTCGGCTCGACACGTCCATCACATTCTCTGACTCAGATCTGGAGGGATGCCAACACCCCCATGACAACCCTTTGGTAGTTCGCGCAGTTGTGGCCAACAAAACAGTTCATCGGGTCCTAGTTGACAACGGGAGTTCAGCTGACATCATCTTCGCGTCGGCTTTCGATAAGATGGGCATCGGAAGGGGAGAGAGGCTGGGACAGATCAGCACACATCTCTGGGGTTCTCAGGGGAGAAAATTATTACCTTTGGGCTTGGCCACAGCTAGTACTCACCTTGGGAGATCCCTTGCCGGGCAATGGCGGCAGTAGTTCCTCATTAGGCGCCCAGTATACTTATAATATGTTGTTAAGGCGGACCCTCTCGATGCAATAAAAGCCATCCCCTCATGTACCACATGATGATCAAGTTTCCTCTGTAAAGCGGAGTAGGAATGGTTCGAGAGATCGGCTGAGTGGCAGTCTTCACCGGCATCCATGAAGCGGCGGTCAGCAAACATATACTTGGGCGAAGCTCGATATGCCTTTGACGAGTGCTCGCGACTTTACGAGCCCTCGGAAGAACCGGCGGTATCGTTGGATGGCGACCACGAACATCTACTTTATCGGTTCAGAAAGCTAGCGAAGGACCTCAAAAGCCTCCTCACCATTTTTACAGGGAGACGAGAACAAAGGCGTCTTCGCATGGAAGCGAAGAGGACATGGGAGGAATTGATATACGATGTTAATCACTCTCATAAGTGCGAGCGTCGGCCGCGGCTAAACCAATCAAACAAGAGGAGGAACTTAGGTGCCAAAAGACAGCGATCAGAGGAGGTCGGAGAAACTCCTCAGGGGCAATCGAGTAGAATATCTACGAATGGTTGGCGGCGTCGTGCTTGTCAGCAGCGGCAAATGGCGACTTCTGTCGACTTCCTTGGCGTCAAGCGAGCATGCCCAAGAGACGGTTTCCTTTGCCGCGGATGACCTCATCGTAGATTCCATTTAGCCGGCCATGAACTCCTCGGTTTATGGACGCCTTCTCGGCTTCTAGCCGAGATCGATATGGACCAATTTGACGAAAAGACCTCGTTCGTCATAGCACAGGGAACTATTGTTATCATGTGATGCCGTTTGGGCTCAAGAGCGGGGAACTACCTATCGGCGGTGAGCAGGGATGTTCGGAAGCGAGATAGGAACAACCATGGAGGTGTATAGATGACATGTGGTAAAATCCACCATGGCCAGAGCTCCACATAGCTCATACGTCAGAGGCCGTTCGGATCTGAAATTACAACATGGCTGAATCCGATGGTGTGCCTTCGAGATTGGTGGGAAGAATTTACGGGTTCATAGTCAACCACGCAGAAGGTGGGCAAATCCGGACAAAATAAAGGTTGTTCTAGACTGCCATCACCATCGAATTATAAAGAAGTCCGGCGTATATCTTGGGAAGGATTCTTTGCTTTAAAGCGGTCGTATCGGGCAAGTGATAAATGCCAGCCTTTCTTCCAAGTTCTGAAGAAGGCCTTTCAATGGGATGCGAAGTGCGAATAAGCATTCTCAGCATTAAAAACATATTTGAGCTCCCCATTCTAGTAAGTCCTATTGAAGGGGAGCTCCTCACTCTATACTTAGCTGTATCAGACTTCTCGACCAGCGTTGTCCTCATCAGAGACAAAGACCAAGTGCAACACCCCGTTTATTATTGCATCCGAGCTCTGAGAGGAGTGGAGGAGAGGTACCCAAGGATGGAGAAATTAATCTTGGCATTGGTACTTAGCTCGAGTTGCGCCCTTACGCCTCGGGCTCATACCATAGAAGTTCCAATATAATATCAGATGAAGCAAGTGTTACATAAACCAGAGATTAGCCGGAAAGTGATGAAGTGGGCCATAGAATTTGAGTGAGTTTGAAGGCATCATATATAAGCCCGGCGCAATAAAGAGGCAGGTCTTAGTGGAAGCCGTCATGGAATTCACCTCGATGGAGCACCAGAGAATACTCAGCAGTAAGCCTACCCATTTGGAAACTTTTACGTAGACCAGGGCCACAAGCGCACAAGGAAGTGGAGCGGTGCGATCGACCTCGGAAGGAATAGACGTGATGCGCTCAGTTAGTTCCAAGCCTCCGATAACGGTAAGTATGGCGATCATAGAGACACAAGCCTGCGCCCATTCTCATAGGCGAGTGCATAGTGACTCCCAGCTAGTAGTAAGACAAATAGAAGATACCTACAAAGCGACGGAAGAATGATCCTATACCTCCTTAAAGGTGCGAGTTCTTGAAAAAGTTTGTGTTAGTGCCAGTCGGACATATCCCCGGAGGGAGAGGGCTCCGGGCCGACGCCTTGGCAAGAGTGGCGACGACTTCACGGGAAGACCTCGTGGGTGAGCACTTGTCGAATGCACGACGGAGGCCCTACATAGATCTGTGACGTGGAAGTTGCCTAAGTGGAGTGTCAGGCGGGTTGGATGGAACCCATTGGGATTACACATAATGGATGGACGTCTACGTGGCCCAAAAGAAACGACTAAAATTAGGGCAGAGTCGATGGATTCACTAACCATAAGGGAAGCCTTTACAAGCGGGGTTTTTTCACACCCATCCTTAAGTGTATCACGGGAAAAGACATTGAATATGTGCTAAGGGAAGTACATGAAGGTATATGCGGAAATCATATCGGAGCCCAGGCGTTAGCAGGGAAGGTCTTAAAGGCGGGGATACTGCGGCCCTTAATGCCCAGAATACGATAGACCTAGTCGAGAGATCTGCAGATTTGTCGGGAGTGACAAGCCCGAGATCTCGCCTCCCATCGAGGCCCTTGACATCAAATGCATTGACCTTTCCAACAATGGGGTTTGGACATACTAGGACCTCTGCCCATTGGGAAGGGCCAATGTAAATCCATCATCGTCGCGAGTGGATTACTTACGAAATTAAAGTGAGTAGAACCTTTGGCGTAATCACATATGAAGATCTGTGACTTTGTGTGTGTGAGCCATAACAATATCTGGATTTGGCATCGAAGCCTGGTATCGGACAATGGGAAGCAATTTGACAGCGGGTTCGAGGGGATTTACGTGTTGAATGAATTGGAAATTATTATAGTCCCGGCATAGCAATCTAATGGTGGTGATCACCATCATAACCCTTAAGGTGTGAGAATAAAGGTGGAGATCTCAAAGGCAAATGGGTAGAATACCTCCCCGAGGTGTTATGGGCCTACAGGACCACGCGCAAGTCAGCAACCCAGGAAACCCCCCTTCGCCCTAGCATTTGGCATTGAAGTTGTAGCCCCTGTCGGGGAGTTGGGTTAAATTGAGAATCAGATTGGCAAAAGTGGAACCTGATAGCGAGGCTCTCCGCCTAAATTTGGACCTCTGGATGGCAGAGAGCGGGTCCCTAAGAGCGCCGCTGAAGACTACCAAAGGAAGGCGGCAAGGTACTACAACTAAAAAGTCAGACCCATGAGCTACATGGCGGGTGATTTAGTCTTAAAGCTCCTGCCGATGGGAAGAATCGACACATGGAAAACTAGGCTGGCCCCGGGAAGGCCCCTACATCATATCTCGAGTCGTCAGACCAGGCAATTACGAGCTCCAAACAGAGGAGGGAAAAATTCTACATCATGCATGGAATGCGGAGCATCTTAAGCGTTTTTATCAGTAGACCTTGGTTTGTAATCTCAAATAAAGCATTATCCACTTTCGGATGACGAATGGAGCGTTTGTTGGTGATTTAGTTAAACATTGCAAACAACACAGCCATAGAATGCGCAGGAAAATTAAATACACCATAACGTGAAAATTCATGATCTAAAAAGGAAAAATCTCTCTTTATTCCAGTCAAAATTACATTCAATTACAATCAGTAGTGTCATCGATTACATATTGGAAGCACACAGTACAAGCAGTTCCCTCAAAAAAAAAAAAAAAAAAGCCTCTAGAGAGAAAGAGGAAGGAGAAGAAAAGGAAAGAGGTGGAAAAGAGGAGAAGAAGAAAAAAGGGATGGAAAGAGTTTGTGCGTAAGAAAAGGAAAAAGGAAGAATGAGATGTGGAAGAAAAGAAGAAAGGGAGGAAGAGAGAGATGAAAAGAAGGAGGAAGAAAAGGGAAGAGAAGAAGAATAGAAAACGAGAGCGGCACAAAAGGGTGTACGCCTATAGGACGCATTCCCTAGGCGCGAAGCTGGGGAATAACATGACTCCCATAAAGGGACTAGGGAAAAACACAACTCCCACAGCGAGTTAGAATAAAACTAAACCCAGAATCTTCGGGCGGATCCCTACGAAATGGACGATCAAGCTTGTTTCATTTTGTGATTTCGACTACACGAGAAGGAAGCGAGAATATCGAGCATAAACTCCATAGCGATGGAAGCCGCCATTTATAAGAAGGATAAAAGCACTAGGAACTTGTGAAATGGGTTTCCAATTCTCCCGCGAACCAGCATTAAAGGCACTCGCATCTTTCGAGGTGAGAGTCAGAACCGCCTTGAGCTCCGGTTCGGTTTACGAGCTCTTTGCTAGATATGAGGGCCTCGGCGCCCGGGCCCGGTAGCTCACTTTGGCCAGGTTCGGCTACTGCGCGGGCCACGCATGACCCTAGAGGTCAGTTAGCTCGAACTATATCGCTAACAGAGGCCTCAGGCGCCCGAGACCCCGATGGCTCACTTTGGCTGAGTTCAGCTACTGCGCACGGGTCATGCGGCCTAAGAGTCGGATCAGCTGAGTTATATCGCGGCTAGGCCTCGGCGCCGGAGCCCGGTGGCTCACTTTGACGAGTTCGTGACGCCCCAAATCGGGGTGTCCGTTGACTACCGTCAACTGCTGGCGGAAATTCTATACATCTCGTATCCGCGAGGCGCATACACACAGTAAAATAGCCACATGGGCTAATACATCCCATACTCGTATAACAAAATAATCAACTATATTCTCATAGTTTTCATGTTTGTTCTACAAAGATTTATACATATTCTGAGAATATTTTCTTAAAGCCACATTTCGGCTTTCTTCTCAAAAGTACCTCTCTTTTGCGTACCGTCTCCTGGATAGATCCACAGCTACTGAAAGGGGTCCACCGATAGGGTAGAAAGCGAAGCCCGAGTAGAAAATTCTCCCTACGAGGTTACTCCCACCTAAAATGCATATACGATGGCATATATAAACAATCAATCACATTCCATACCAATTATTTTTCTATATGAAATGTCACATATCATGCATGAAGTGCAACCCCTCATGCTCACCACTGAGTCAGGCTCCTCACACCAGATATAAATGTGAAATAAAACTAGTCTTTGACTAAACCATTTGGAAACCCTCCAATTTATTTATGTTAAAAACTGATTTTGATTCTTTTCCTTTATTTTGTGGGCCGCAGTTTGGGGTTTACCGTGGGACCTTATGCCTTTTTCAACATTTTCACGAACTTACATCGTAGGTTCATGTCCTCTTAGTGAATAATATGCAGGACTTTCACCACAGAGGATCTACCCCAACTTACTCCGCCCAAACATGTAATTTACATCATTTTGATCATTTACACTCGTGAACTACCTTGGACTTTGTCCCATTTTCCGAGTTCGACCCACTCTAAACACCGATGAATAAACCTTACCACACCCACACCAGGCGGCGATGTGACCGTGCATATGAAATGCATGATGCAGCCATGCATTTCCTCATGTTACATGCATGAATGAGCACTACATGAAACATTTACAAACCATGGAAAGATACAATTTATACATATAATCTACCTCCATGCAAAACATATTAATACATCAAGCATGCATCGATGATATAACATTTCCACACCTTTTGCATGTTATTCAAGCAATATAACACGCAATTGGGTCTTGACTCGGGACCATTCAACAAGGTACCTCTGGCCTGTAAACATAGGAACGTCCGGTTCAAACATTATTATCTCATCAACAAATCCTGACATCTAGAAACTTTCAGTTTCTAGTACGAATATAGCCACCACGATCGTGTAGGTCGTAAATCCATACCCCTTAGTCCCAAGGCTTGGAACTAATTCACATGGCCTCTCTTGGCCTCCCATAAGCAATCCCTACCATTATAAAGCCTTTAGGCTAAAAGTAAACCAAGTAAGAAAATATCCTACCTCTTAGAAGTTGAAGAAACTCCCAAACCGAATCCCACTTAGCGTTGTCCTCTCCATTATAGAACACTTCCACTTCTTGTCTCGAAGAAATCAGGCAGTAGGATCTCCTACAGAACCTAGAGAAGGAAGGCTACCACCACCATTTAAAAATGGGAGAACAAATGCGCATCCCTTTTTTTCCTTCTTCCTCCTCAGTTTGCCTTTCTTTTTGCTTTATTCTTTACTTTTGCTTTTCTTCTTTACTCCTTTTCCTCTCATTTCCTTTATTTTCTCTCATTTTCTCGCTCTCTTCTGCATTTCTACTCCTCGATTTGGAGAAGCAGCGCATATCAGGTCGAGGAGGCTGATTCTCATATAAGCTACTCCAACCAATTGTGTGGCCTTAGAATTTTCCATTCTTTTCTTTATTTCATAATGCCCCTTTATGACATCATGCCACATGGCTCAATGTGAGCCATGGAATCCATTCCCACTCATGAAGCAATTGGGCACTCATTTTTATGCCAAGTGTCCGCACTTCTATGGTGCCATGCTTAAGCCCAGCCTTACCATGTTTCATCCGACAACCTTGTATCGGCGTAATCCCAACCACACCGGAATCAACGAGAATTCGACGTGGTAGCTAAATTCGTGAGGCGATTTCAACGGTCCGTTTCGTCATCGAGATCTAGAAAGTCGGATTTTCAGCGAAATCTTATTTTATCATGGCCAAATCTGGTTTTCGAGTCTCCACGGTCGACTACTGCGCACGGGCCACGCTGACCTAAATTCGGATCATTTCGGGCTTCTCCTTGGCAGGCCTCATCGCCGGAACCCGATGCTTCGCTGATGAGTTCGACTACTCTGCCACCGAGTCATACAACCTAAGTCAGTCGGCTCGAGGCTATATCGCCAACAAGGCCTCAACGCCCGGAGCCCAGTAACTCACTTTGACGAGTTCGACTACTCTGCACAGGCCACGTCTCGCATAACTAAGCATCTCGACTTGTGAGTGGAAAGAAGTCTCATTGCATTTGGATGAACAAATTCCTTTTCAAACTAACACTTACAGTCAAGGGATATACATAAAGACAATGAAAAGTTGCAAGAAGGCTCATTTCTTGTTGTACTGTAAATCAAAAGCTTGGAACTGCAAATCAATTACTTGTCTTAGCATAAATAGAGAATATGCATAAGGAAACATTTAAGGAAACATTTTTTTGGAATAAGCAACTGATTATAATATATTAGGGGTAGAGCTAATGAGTAAATGGCTCTAAATAAAGTGGGCATGTGAAGCAGAGATCCTGGAACCAACCCTAAAGCAGTAGGAACACAAGAATAAGAGGAAAATAGCAAAGACAAATTTTCAAACACAAATTTTTTATGCATATACTTTTAAATGACGTCCATGACCACTTTTTATATATATATATATATATATATATATATATATAACCCATGACCAAATACTTGATAGAAAATTTACACATAATAAATTCGAGGTAAAACTTGTAAAGGAGATCTAAGTCAATAAGGTTCAAGAAAAATATCTAAATGATCTCAAGAACTTATAAAACCCACAACATTATAGATATATGTTCTCATTACAGGTACACATTTTGACAAACGTTATAGCCGGAGAAGGAAACTGTACTCATTTATTACACAAAAACTAAAATCGAAAGAAATTTTAGTCTATAAATGTATCACACTTACATCATTAGCATTCAAATTAGAATATCCTTTTGTAGTAGTGCCCCCCAGTTTTAATATGGTAAGTGTGTTTGAACCGCTTCACATTACGGTCGAATTGGGCCTTTTGGCCAACGGGCTTTGAGTCCATTGAGTAATGGGTCTAAAGACGGTACTCACACTTATAAGGTTTGAGTTTAATATAGAATATCATGCCTTTAACAACCTTAAATCGAAAAATGGTAATTACACCAACCTTAATAATGCCGATGTACCTTTAGGTAAACCTTGAACCTTTCTTTCCATAGAGATTCATTTCTTACACTCAAGTGGTATTTGTTTTTGACTTAATGCTGAAAGCTATTCAGTTTTCAGTATTAAGCTGTTTGTTTTTAAAAAATTTCATAACTTATTGCTGAAAATTTTTAAAAAAGTTCTTAATAGAAAAAGTGAAAATATTTGACTTTTTCTATTCAGAAAAATTCATTTTCCATAAAAGAAAAACTTCATCGTTGCTGACAAATAAAGTCTTGCGATACCTTGACTCTGGGATGTGATGGGAGGGTTTGGGAAGAGCGCCCCATCCGGCTCGGCTGGATTATTTTCCAGTTCAGCGCTTGTCTCGTTTAAAAAGGAATTAAGCGGGCGGGGCGGGACGGCGGGATAAGAAAGGGTCGGCTCGTCGTTTACATTTGATTTTGATTTTTGATTTTTATATTTGCTTTTTTATTTTTATTATATTAAAATTAATATATTTCATAAAAAATAAAAATATTATGAATTTTATAAATTATTTATTAAAAAACATTCTAATTATTATTATTATTTATATTAAAGTATAAAATAAAATAATAAAAAATTATTTTTAAAATATAATCGAGGCGAGATGGGAGTAACAATACTTGAACTCGTCTCGAAATTGAGAAAATAAACTGAAACCTGTTAAAAACCCGATTACAATTAAACCAAATCCGTCTCATTAAGAGCGAGACGGGACGAGAACCCCAAACAATCGGAATCCGGAATTACCATACATCGCTGCAGTGACAAAAATAAACAACTTAATACTTAATGCTATTAAGTACTATTCCAAATTAAACTCCAAAATTCAATATTAAGTGAAAAACAAACCTGAGTTTCACATATTTTCTCCCTTTAGGATTCCCTTCGTCAACTAATTCTTCCTAACACGTAGTTTGAGGATCACTTCATAAGCTAAAACAATTATGAAGAAGGTCTTTTCTTTTGCATAATGTTTGATGTCCCCATATGATACATAGATGATAACGCTCTCAAGAGTAATTCTTACTTTATTTTAGTTGAAATAAATAAATTCAAGAAAATATATTGATGACTTAGAAAAAAGGGTCATTATCTCTTGAATAATATTTATTAAACTTAAAAAAAAGCTTAATACAATTAAAAAAAATTGAACAAAATTTCCCATTCATTAATGCCTTAGGATGATTGTATGAACCTTTTTTCTTTGTTATTATGCTTCGTAATCCATCTCATCATTCTTTTAGTTGGTACATGTAATTTAGATCTCCAAGAACATAGATTATGGAGTTTTATCCCATAACACATTTAAAAAAAAAGAAAAGAATATAAATCTAATACATTGTTAAAAATAATGCTCCAAACCCGATTACTTTGAAACCACACAGTTAGTATACAGTTTAATTTTAAGCTTAAAACTATAGTCGATAGCTACTTGTTTAAAAACTTAAAATTTAAAACTATAGTCATTAATTGATTTTGATGAGGACATACTAGTTTTAAGTATTTTTTCCAAAAACAAATTAGATTGATAATTTTTTTTAAAAAAATTATTTTGGAACAAAACTTTAGACTATCACTCCCTATCCAAAAAAGGATGAAACATTTTTTGAAATATGATCATGGTTGAAATATTTAAAGAAGTAAAAATTTCAATTAATCAAGGGCAAGAGAAACAATATAACCATTATTGACAGAGTTTTAGTATATGAATTTTAGTGATTATAAATAAACATATATTTCAATCAGATGGCCTTTGATTTAAGGAACATCAAGATATCTGTACTTAATTTTCTAACAAACTAACATATTGTATTATAAATATATAGATGACATGATTGGGGTCTCTCATAATTTGATCCGTGATCTCAAATTTTAGCATGAAAATATAATTGTATTCATGTTTTATCGTTTTTATGATCCTTTGACTCATACTAGGATTATTCTAATATTCTATGGGTTAATTGTGCAGGGCCACCTCAGGACAACTAGTGATCTCACCAAGAACATACTGTTTAAGATATTCAGGATATTTTTCTCAACTCAGGATGACATGGCTTTTGATGTTTTTCTCACATCTAAGAGGGATCTGAAAAAGTAGATTGCACTTCCATGGCTCTTTTGTCACCCCTCAGTTTCTATCCTGCCAATGCTCCTTCCAACAAGCCCCAAGTGTCTCTCTTACCTTCTCGTTTCGCTTTCAAATCATTCTCAACCCCGCCCCGCCTCTCTCTTCCCACCTTTTCCAGAACCTTTCACGAATCAATCCATTAATGTCTGCAGCTGTCTCATATGCCCTTGAAGTTCATAACTTCACAGGATGTACTGTTTTTTTTTTTTTTTTTTGAGTTATAAATTGGGGGTTTCTTTAGCTTTCCGAGCAACAAAATTATTGGCTAAATTGATCATTTTGTGATATTGCAATGTAGCAAAGTCGCCAACTCAATTTGAGTAAGCACTTTTGATGGTTCAAAATTATGAAAATCAATTATTCACGGTTTTTGATCATTTTCTCTAATTTTACTGGGAATGTAGCACTGTACATTTTCCCACTGATTAGAGAAAATTATGATGCTTCTAAGAATTTGAATGCAACATTATTGTTTGAGTCAGATGCTTTTGGATGAGCTGTATAAAGCAAATGGGTGCTGAAAAGGCATCAGATCCCGTGATTAGGCACATGTATGAATTGGATTTATGGGTTGGGACTTTAGAGTTGCTTCATATAAGAATGTGATTATCTGTTGAGAAATTGTGCTAAAAATTTTAAGCTTTTAATGAACTGAAATCTTGCAGTTGCAGGACAGTTTGTCGTGCTCTAGGTATACTGGGTCAGTGAGTCTGTAATTGCATGGAATGTGGATGTTGGAGATGGTTCACCTGCTATTTGTATTCCAGTAAATTGCTTCTTTATCCATTGGGGATATGGTGGAATCATAGGTTTGGATTTTACAATACTGCCAATTTGGCGGTTGTATAACTGAAGAAAATTCTAGGATGAAAATGGCCTTAGTTGGAAAACCTCATCCATGTGAACAGGTTATGATGTGAGATTAAGCTAGAAGACAATGGCGGGCTTCCTATAAATGTAATACATTTTCATTTCCATCATAAATTTACAGTGTTATTACTGGTTGCCAGTCTTTTCTTGTGGTTGCTCAGTGTAACCTCCTTTTCATAGGGTTGCTGGTACTAATTTGTCTTAAATTTGTTTAACTTTTCTAGGTGATTGAAAAATTTCCTCAACTTCAAGGTTATAAGGCTTTTAAAGTCCCTCTGACAGTAGATGCTAAAAGTCTCATCAAATGCCAGTTAGCAATTGCTGCCTTAAGTTGTAAGCCTGGTTCTGTATTTACTTCTTTTATAGTTGTTATAGACGTACAGCCTATCACTCAAGAATAATGTATCATTTTTTTTAATAAGCAAATGCTCTAACATCACTGCCAAAGGTGATTGCTCCATCTTGGAATGTTTTTATTAGTATTTACTTTGCATCTCACATCATCGCCATATTCTATGTGGCTATTGAGATAGTTTTGCAACTGGCATTCACATAAAGGCTGCTTGAGAAAATTTACCTTTTAATTGCAGCAACACTTACTATGTTGTGATGTGCAATGTTTGGGGTCATATTGTTTATTTGTGCTGAAAGAAAGAGGATTATTTTTTTGCATTTCTGTATCACAGAGTTTGAGAAAAAAAATCAGTTTCATGCATCCTGTTGAGCCTCAGTTTCTTAGGAACTTTTAGGATTCTCCATTTCTTTGGTTTTAAATTCTTATGGACTTTCTGTCCTCCAAGTAAATTGTAAGCGCTGGCTGCACTTTCAATAGGGATAGCAACATTTTCAGGAATGCTGTGGGCCATTCTTTGTTTCATTTATTAATTCAGTATGTGTTCGGGAAATGTAGTGAAAACTGATATTATGGCATTTATTTGGTAGGTTTTGGAGAAGGTAGATGAATTGGTTTAACCAACAGTTGTTGCACATTATTCATCCTGTGTCACTCATTGGAGGAGGTAGTTATGGTTCTATATTACAGGATTGTCCTGTCTTGCTCTTCTTTGCTGCAGTGTTGTCAACCAAAATAGTTCTACTTATTTTGCTTCTCTTGGAGCTGGGTGTTTCTTTCTCCATTTTGAAGTATATATCATCCTCATGGTAGTTTGCATGGTTTAGTTGAGTTAATTAAGTACAATTCCTAAGTATTGAAATGTTTAAATGAATTTACCTTTTTTTTTCTGTTTTGTTGACAGATCATAATGGCTTTTATGATCTTAGCCAAAGTAAACCACCTTTGGCATAATTACTAAGTTTCAACTTGTAACAACCACACATCTAATTCCCTCTCTTTCATACAGCTGATGGGCAATGCAACAATGTTACTGGTTTACATTACCTGGTATCCTAGATGAATTATTCTCATATGAAGGCCCTCTTGGTGCAATTTTCTCTGAAGAAGCTGTAACACTTCACCTCTGGGCTCCCACTGCTCAAGTATATTACATTCCGATAAATCTTTTATTGCCCAGTCTATGCTTTTCTCCTTTGATCCACACCACTCCCCTCTGGTCTCGTATTACTTCTGTATAATTCTTTTCTCTAACAGTACCTTCGAAACAGGTTGTGCGTGCTTGCATTTACAGGGATCCATCAGGTGGTGATCCTTTAGACATTGTCAGCCTCGAGGAGGTTAATGGTGTTTGGAGTGCTAGGGGACCAAAAAGTTGGGAAGGTTGCTATTATGAGTATGAAGTCTCTGTCTATCATCCTAGCACACTGCAAATTGAAAAATGCACTGCCAATGATCCATATGCTAGGGTATGCTGTCTCGGGCTTTCGAGTTAGTCACTGCTTCTCTGAAAATAACTAAAATTGTCTCTATATTCTAAAATTTCGTATCACTAACCTTAACAAGTTTGTATCAACATATGTATGTACCTGCACATACATATTATTCAGAATTTAGACATCATCTTTACTTAACTGTTTGTCTTCTTCTAGTAGGTTATCTGCAGATGCCAGGCGGACATTATTCGTGAATCTTAATTCTGATGATCTAAAACCTGAAGGATGGGATAATTTGGGAGATGAGAAACCTGCTCTTCTTTCTTTCTCTGATATTAGTATTTATGAATTGCATATAAGAGACTTCAGGTAAGAATCAATTCTCCTTGTGTTTCTGATCCAAAACCTGTTCTCATGGAAGTTTATTGTCTCTGATTGGAAAAAAACATTCTTTATTATATCTAGATCTGGCATTGTTTAAAATTTTTTCCTTTGCATTCAAAAATTTTGGAGTTCAATGTATTCCCTAGAATCTATTGTAATCTGTAAACAAATTATGGACTTCGAAAGTACTTAGATATAAGGTTGCAAACCAACTTTTTAAGTTTCATAATGAGTAACTGAATTACTTAAACTTAAAACATGGGTATTGCTTTGTCCTATCCATTCATGGTTTTTCTTTTGTCCTCTGCAACCTAAAATTTGTAAGTGAGGATGCTCTTGATCCATAGATGCAAGGTTGGCAATGAGGATAGTTTCTTTTCCGATACTCACCTAATAGGATGGGTTTGAGACGACGATATATGGGTTGAGACTAGTTTGATTTTTTTTTTCGAGTAGAAAAAATAGTATGATATGTTAGGAAAAAAAATTAAAAAAGGAAGAAAGAGATTTCCTTCCTTCAAAAACAAACAACCTAAACAAGGAGGCAAAAATCCCTCTTACAGAAAGTACTTGCAATACCAATGTTACCCAAATTAGTATGGAGAATCACAAACCGCTAACCAATTAAGTTGTAAAACTGTGCAGCTTTTTTTGTATCTATGTTTATCTATATAAAAAAAAGTTGTAAAATTGAGTAATTAAAGACTCCTCTAAAAATAGGGGTACAAGAGCCCACAAAAGACGAATAAATGTAAAATAACTCACAATTCCTCTTCCAATCCTGTTTATTCTACCCAAATTCTTGCATTTCTCTCTTGCCAAACAAAGCATACCATAGAGAGGCATACAATTTGCCATGTTAAATGTGCTTTCTCCTAAAGCTCAAACATGGGATTTGGGTTTAATATAAGATATTATGCCTTTGCTTCCTCCCTCGTATGCTGACCTCTCATACTCGCACGTGAAGTCAAATAAACAAATCGAGTCCTTCATGGACTTTCAAATTAATAAATGGGGAATAAATTGTAAAGAGGTGGCTCAAACTGGGATTTCTTGCCAAACCCAGGCTACGATATCATCATTAAACAACCAGCTCTCTTAAAAGCTCTAGCTTGTAGGATTTGGGTTTAATATGAATATCATGCTAACACAACATGCCACAAAGTCTTGCCTCTAATGGAATTTCAAAGCCTTTAAAGGCAATGATAAACATATCTTCTATGCTCCCTTGGGGGAAACCTACATTAAACGCTGGGGTGAAAGCTAGATTGCCACAACCCAATAATGACACTTGAAGGAAAGGTGATCGATTATTTGTCCATCTCCTTTCGCAAGGAGTCCGTCATTGAAGACTAAGGGATTTATAAGGTTGTCTCAATTGTAACTAAGTATTTGGTGTTTACCTTCCATGAGAGTGCCAACAAAGCAAAGGCCTTAACCTTTAGAGGGCTTTTGAACTCCATAAAACTTTGTTGTGTGGAACAAGATGAGGTAAATTCGGGATGAGAGGTGACGTTTTAGACTGTCCCTTTGTCATCCTTGCGTATGGTTTGAATCTCATTTGAACTGTCCCACCCCATTATAGTCTTATGAGGTGAGATTTAGTTCTCATTTACTTTCTACTCTCTTGTCACTTTTTATTTACATGAGTCACTTTGGGATATTCTATTTTGCTATTGCGGTGTGTCACCACCGAGTGCATCGACTTCGTGGTGGTTATCTTGCCTTCACTTCGGTATTTTACATCTCTCTTCGGACTTTGGAAGAGGTTTTTCTCTAAAAATATTATGAATTTGTAATTATGAATGTTTTTCTTGAACTGATAAAGCGAGAATCCTAGTTTCAATGAATTGCTAATATAGGTAAAAAAAAAACTGTGTCCAATATACCTTGGTGTATGGTTCCCCTCTCTAATACTTATAGAATTTGCCTATCAAAAAAAGAAAAAAAAAGGTAAACAATGTCTTCCCTTTATGTGGTGAGGATGTTGAACAATTATGCTGACTTATTTTCTTCTATTTTCTTCGATAAGCAACTTGGTAAAATTTATTGTTTTAGTTGATCCACTTTGACACATCTGTATGCTAGATAGGGTGTGGAAAGAAAAATGCTCTTCTTTTTATTTTCTCTTTACTTTACATAGGAAGATGAAAATTTTCTTAGGAAAGGAGTGTTAAGGATTAGCTTCCTAATCCCTGTGGAATCTTTTCCTCTCTTTTCTATTTCTCCTTAGTTTCCTAATTTGACCCTAACTTAGTTTCCTTTCTCTTCTCTAACACTTGTGTATAAATATACTTATGTTCCCTAGTATATTTTAATCAATGAAATGCGAAATTCCTTTTCTCCTCAACGGGAGGTACAAAGGAGTACATCTACAAAGTGTTTAGGTGTTTTTCAAGATCACAAATAAGATCTCTAGGACCTATCTTGTTTTCATAATATCTTGCGGCTTGAGTAGAGCTAGTTGGTTGTGGTTTTGTATCATTAGCATATGACGTAGCGATGCAGGTGGTGAGTGGTTGTTTCAATGGTTTGTCAGCCATTGTCTTGATGCTGGCCATGGGTTGGATAATTCACGATTTCTTAAATTTCCTAGGCTATGAGGGGGGGATTGATTACAAAGGCTTGGAATGGACAAATCAGATTATGTCGTATCGAGGTTGAGTTCGAGCGAAGGAATGGGTTCTATTTTAGCGAGAGAAAATATCATATTGAAAACGAGGGTTTTATGGGAGGAATTTAAGCCTTGAATATTTGGAAAGTGCCTCGTAGACCCAGTAAAAAAAATTCTAGTGGACAAGAGGAAAGCGTTACGTTGTGCTACACGATGCAGTTTTCGATCTGTTAACCTTAGAGATCTAACCTAGTTTCTCTTTGGTGTGAATGTTTGGATTGCAATTCACTATTTTGCTCTCAGGCGACGGAGGCGCATTGGAAAGGATTAAATCTGGCATCATGTAAGGAAAATGTTCGTTTTACTAGGTAATGTGAGAATGAGAGAAGAAAGAATACTTTTCTTTATTGAATGAGTGAGTCGATTTTACATCGTATAGGAGACACTGTTATGTACGAAAGAATGAAACAAAAGGAAACAAAATAAAATGCAAAAGGGAAGGAAAGTAATGTACAAGGAAGGAAGGGAATAAACGGAGAATATTCATAAGAATATCCTATGATTCTCAGCAGTAAGAAGGAAAGAAAACGTCATTTTGCCATGGGGTTTTTCACCTCAAAGTATTTGAGTTATGAGTAGGGATTATCTCTGTTTGATTTTTATGTGAGCAGAACTCATTGAAGTTTTATCATTTTCGTAGTAAAATTGAATTGATTTTGTTTTTATTATTTTCCTAGTAAATAATCCTTTTAATAGAAATTTCTACTAATGATATATTGATAATAAATGATCTTAATTATGTAGAAGTTCCACATATTTTCTAGGCATCCCCTTACCCTATGTCTTTTATGGTCCTTACGGATTATGACAAGCAATTATTGCCTAGTAGTTTTCTTGCTTATAATTTCTATGAAAAATCATTAAACATTAATATCTAATTTTCAAAAAATTATTTTAGACTAAGACTTAAATAGCACATTGTCACTAAAGTTAAGATATGATGTTTGAAGGATTAATGAGCATTAACTTCATCTAAAAAGATTATCAATCTTTGGTATCTCTCGCCCATCTTTCCTTTCAGATGAGAGTATTGAGAAATGATGATAAATTCTGTTTCAACCTCGTTATAGTCTCATGTGTTAAATTATATTTATTTATCATATAGTGGTTATCTTATAAGATAATTCAGTCATTAAATATGTATAATATTACCACAAAAAGTCTTATTCTTTGTTGTGAACTAGATGGATTATAGCAGTAATAGGAAAACCACCAACGTATGATAAAAACTTTAAATTCATTATCATGGTGATTTATGTTGCACATGCTTATCGATGTGGGGAAAAGCGAGGTCATCTTCTTTGAATTTTGCCAATATGTGTGGATTAGATCTTCCAATTCTTCCCGATTACTATGAGCTTATAAAAACACAAAACAAATAAATAACATTTCGATCTCTACTGAAACCATTTCCGCTCTCTCTCTCTCTCTCTCTCTCTATATGTATCTCTTTTTTGAGTTCAGAACAAGGTGAAAGGAATTAGGAAGACTAGAAAAAGAAAGAAAATTTTGGGAATCAAACCTAGGATCTAGGGTTCCTGAGCAATATTGTGAGGAGAAGACAATCGCATGTTCTAAAGAAGCTTGGTAGTTACCAAAACTTTGAATATTATGTGTTAGATATTGTACAGTATTTTCCTTTATTGTCTTACTGTATTGTGGGTCCTATGAGTGTGTATATATATAAGTCAATATGTAATGTAAGCAAGATTTCTTTCAGTGAAATAATAAAATTAGGGATTCTCTATTTTCTCTCTTAACTTGTAGTATGACGAAGAAACCCTAATTTACTTTTCGATTGATCGTGTTTCATTAGATCACTTTCTTCTCTCCCCTCGGAACCCACCGTGGCCAGGATCCCTGTAGCGCGCGACGCGCCGTCTCGCCCGTTGCGCCGCGGTGAATTTCAGCAGCTCTTCTCCGGCGAATCACGGATTACGAGGCGCGCGAGGCCGATCACCGCCGGTGGCAACCGCGAAGCGTACCATGCCCGTCAAGCGCCTGCTCGGCGACGCGATCATGCGGCCGGCCCGGCGTGGAGTGCGTGGCGCGTGGAACCCTTCCGGTGGCGGGACTCCCGCGATCGAGAGTCGTCCGGCGCAGTCTTGCTGCTCCATCCCTCCGGTGGTCTAGAGCCCCACAGTATCACTTTTTGCCCATTTGCCTCCAGAAGTCGCCCTCGAGTGATCATCTTCTCCATGGTTTGGGTCCTTGTTTTCTTCATCTCCAGTTCCACAGTAAGTATTTCAAGTTCCATGGTAGTGATTTCAAGCTTCACGGTAGTGGTCGCCCCTCTTATTAGACTCTCTTCAATCAACGTGATTCGATCTCGATTCGAGTGGATATGGCTACTTCAAAATCTATTTTTATACCATTTTGGATCTCTGATCACATCAGAAAAATTGATTGGTAGTGAGAATTATCTTTCCTGGTCAGCTTCTGTGGAACTCTGGTTTATGGGACAAGGTTATGAGGATCATCTTATTACACCGGAGGATGCTATACCTAGTGTTGACAAGGTGCACTGGAAGAAAATAGATGCCCAACTATGTAGCGTATTATGGCAGTCGGTTGATCCAAAAATTTTGCTTCATCTTCGGGCTTACAAGACATGTTCTAAGTTTTGGAATCAGGCAAAAGTTCTATACACGAATGATATCCAACGCCTTTATAAGGTGGCTTCTGCTATTGTTAATCTCCGCCAACAGGACATGGATTTATCTAATTATATTGGCCAGATTGCCTCTCTTAGGAGGTCCACGACAGCGGTGCTATTACTGAGTAGCGTTGAGACTCAACAAGCCTTGAGGTTAATAAGTTCTTCATGGTCCTTACTCTCATTGGCCTCCGTCCGGATCTTGAGACCCTCCCGGGTCCGGATTCTTAGCCCGATCCTTCGGTCCAATCCTTGGATGATGTGTTTGCTAGCCTCCTCGGCATCTCCTCCACCCTGGACTTTGCCATCGAGTAGCCCTTTAGATTCTTACGTGTTAGTTTCTCACACCCCAACCTTCGGGAGGGACGCGGTGTGGCGGGGTAGAGGACAACGTCTCATTGCACCTGTGCGATAAGCTTGGCCACGCTCGTGATCATTGTTATCGGTTGCATGGGCGGTATATCGCTAGCGCCACGTGTGATCTTGATTCTGATTCTCAGCCGCCCCAGACTCTGAGCTCCTCCACGTCTCAGGGTATTCCCCCCACTGACAGTGAGTATGATGCCTATCTTCGCTATCAAGCAGCCAAGTCAGCTTCTGTTGCATCTGTTGCCCAGACTGGTAATGCCTCTGCCTGCCTTACTCATACATCTTCTCTTGGACCCTGGATTCTAGACTCTGGTGCTTCCGATCACATTTCTGGTAATAAAGATCTTTTCTCTTCTCTTACTACTACCCCTACTTTACCTACTGTTACCTTAGCTAATGGTTCTCAAAGCGTAGCTAAAGAGTATTAGTTTAGCCCATCCTCTCCCTTCCTACCTCTCCTTACATCCTTTATACTCCTGAGTGTCCCTTTAATCTTATTTCCATCGGTAAAATCTTTCGTACTCTTAAGCATTCCATTATTTTTTACGATAAATTTGTGATCTTGCGGGATAGAGATCTGGGGAAAGAGCGATTAGCATCGAGCGTGAGTCTCGGGGCCTCCTATCACCTCTTACCTCGCCATCATCCTGGTTGCGTTTCCATGATGCTCCACTCCTCATCCACGGTCGTGCAGGCCACCCTAGTCTGTCCCAAGTTCAGGAAAGATGGTCCCTCGTTTTCCACTTTGCCGTCGCGCGTGTGAGTCACGTCGGCTTAGGAAACATACTCGTGTCTTGTTCAGCCGACGTTTGAATAATCAGTGATATCTCCTTTTGAACTTGTCCACACTGATGTTTGGGGTCCTTGTCGGACTGCGTCTACTTTAGGCTTTCAGTATTTTGTCACTTTCATTGATGACTATTCTCGATGTACTTGGATATTTTTAATGAAAAATCGAGCTGAGTTATATTCTATTTTCCAGAAATTTTATGCTGAAATTCTAACCCAATTCAATATTTCTATTCGTGTGTTACGTAGTGATAATGCTCGAGAATATTTTTCTGCACCCTTTATTTCATTTATGTCCCAACATGGGATTCTTCATCAGTCTTCTTGTCCTCATACTCCTCATGAATGGGATATTTGAGGCGTGGAATCGTCGTCTCATTGAGACGGCTGTACTCTCCTCCACACTATCATGTTCCTTTTTAGTTTTTGGGGGGCTATTTGTTCTTACAGCTTGATATTTAGTGTCGTATGCCCTCATCTGTATTACATGCTCAGATTCCTCATTCCCTTCTTTTCCCTGACCAACCTCTTTATTTCCTTCCTCCTCGTGTCTTTGGGTGTACTTGCTTTGTTCATGTTCTCACTCCAGGACAAGACAAGCTTTCAGCCAAGGCCACGAAATGCATCTTCCTAGGCTCTCGGAGCTTAGGAAGGGTTATCGTTGTTATTCCTCGGACTCATCGATACTTTCTCTCCGTGATGTCACACGCTTCTTGAGGCTCCCATAGCTTCCTCCTCCTCAGGAGTCTCTTCCCGTTACTGAAATCTTACCCCTTCCTATCATCTCCTCGCCTAGATTTGATGATGTATCTTCTCGTCCACCTCAGGTTTATCATCGCCGTCCTCGTACCGTTGTTCCTGTCCCTTATTGAGGCCCTGGCGGCTCTTCCTCTCCGCCCGACTTCTCCTACCGAAATCACGCCTGTTGCTGATAACTTGCCCATTGCTCTTCGGAAAGGTACTCGCTCTGCCAATCCTTATCTATTACAATTTTGAGTTACCTCGATTATCTTCCCCACTACGCATTTGTTTCTCTTATTTCCTCTGTTTCTGCTGAGCCGCGATGAGGCACTTTCCCATCCGGGTTGGCGACGGACAATGGTAGATGAAATGGCTGCTCTGCACTCAACTGGCACTTGGGATCTTGTTGTTTTGCCATTTGGTAAGTTTCAGGTTAGTTTGTCGTTGGGTCTACGATTAAGGTTGGTCTGATGGTCGAGTTGATCATGCAGGACCCCTTTGTTGTAAAGGATATACTCGGGTTTATAGTTTACGATTATGGTGACACCTTCTCCCGTTGCCAAGATTGTATGTCATGCACTTCTCTCCATAGTTTGCTATGTGTTCTGGCCGCTTTTTCGGTTGGATATTAAAATGCCTTCCTTCATGGTGATCTCGCGAGGAAGTTTATATGGAACAACCACACAGCGGTTTTTTGTTGCTTTCGGTCTGGTTTAGTGTGCGAGTTACGCCTGGCTCTCTATATGGCAAAAACAATCTCCTCGGGCATGGTTTGGCCGTTTTAGTTACAATTGTTGGGAATTTGGCATGCCCGCGATCTGGCCGGGCTTAATTAGGTTTTTATCATCATAACTCTTCGGGCGGTGTATTTATCACAGTTGTTTATGTGGATGACATCGTCATTCAGACGTGTCGGGATTGGTATTCGAAACTAAAGCAACATCTTTTCACCCACTTTCAAACTAAAGACTTGGGAAACTCGAGTGCTTTGCAGGAGTGAGATGGCTCGATCCGGTTCGGGTGATCCTCTCCCCAGCGGAAGTATGCTTTACTTAGACATCTTGGAAGAAACGGTATGTTAGTATGCTTAGGTTGACCTCCTATGGATCCTAATGTCAAACTTGCGGTCGAAGTCTTTAGGAGATCCTGGGAGATATCGACGACTCGTAGGTAAACTAAACTATCTCACAATTACTCGGCCAGACATTTCCTTTCCGGTAAGTGTTGTTAGTCAATTTCTACAGTCACCATGTGATAGCCATTGGGATGTTGTAATCCGCATTCTTCGATATATCAAAGTACACACTAGGCGAGGTGTGTTGTGCGAGAATGAGGTCACGCGAGGTTAGTGATTACCACGGTCACGGTGGTGGCTCGCTACGAGATAGGCGTTCCACTTCGAGTCTGTGTTTTTATTGGTGGTAACCTAATATCCTGGAAGAGTAAGAAACAACATGTAGTGGCTAGATCTAGCGCTGAAGCCAAGTATCGAGCTATGGCCTGGCAACATGTGAACTCATATGGCTGAGACACCTTCTCCAGGAGTTGAGATTTGGAAAGGATGAACAGATGAAGCTCATGCAATGATAACGGTACTTTGCATATTGCATCAATCCAGTCTTCCATGAAAGGATCAAACACATTGAAGTTGATTGCCACTTCATTAGAGAGAAGATCGCATCAGGATGTATGGCTACTAGTTTTGTCAATTCAAATGATCAACTAACAGACATCTTTACTAAATCTCTCAGAGGTCCTAGAATTAAATACATTTGTAACAAGCTTGGTGCATATGACATATATGCTCCAGCTTGAGGGGGAGTGTTAGATATTATACAGTATTTTCCTTTATTGTCTTACTGTATTGTGGGTCCTATGAGTGTGTATATATATAAGTCCAATGTAATGTAAAAGCAAGATTTTCTTTTCGGTGAAATAATAAAATTAGATTCTCTCTTTTCTCTCTTAACATTATGTTATTAGATTTGATAAACTATCTAGGTCTTGGAAAATGGAAGAAGAAGACACAATATTGGCAAAAAAAAGAACCTTTTTATTGATTAAACTTCTCTACACTAAAGGAATCGGCCCTTTTATACCTAAGTGTCATGGACTCATCAAAAGGAAAACATACAAGATTGGAAAGTAACACAAATAGAAAGCGAAAATTATGGAATCAAATCAAGCAACCCAAACTTGAATTATTCAGAAATACCTCTAGTAAAACTAACCCAAAATAAAACCAAACTTCAAAATGGGTTGTATATAAATGGCTTGATCTTGAATGTGATCCCTAACAATCAAACAAGAATTAAGGCAAATAAAAAGCTTGACTGAACCCGAGTTCCAACGGCTGAGATGTGCTATGGCTTCCCCTTTTAGCATTTTCTCCTCTCTCTCTTTTCATTGAAGGGCTAAATGAAAGGAAAGCTTTTCTAAAACTTTGGAAATTTTGAATAACTTGGAATCCTTTATATTATGTTTGGTTTTTGGAAAGTACTTAAGGAAAGGACAAATGCATAAATAAAATGATTTTCTCATATTTGGTTGTTGTATTAAAAATTCCCAGTAAATATAATTTATGGTCTTTGCTCCCTCTACATACTTTTCCAAATAATTTCCTTCACTTTTTTTCTTTTTATTTATTCTCTCCATTTTCTTTCCGCACATTCCCTCAAATTTTCAAGTAATCAAATAGAATGTTGGGCTTCTAGGAGTTTAAATTTCAATCTAGTTCAAAGAAATAAATGGGATGTGTTGAAATTTGTAAATAGAATGTTGACTTGTAAATAGAATATGAGAATTATTTCGAGATCCACTTAAATTGAGGATTAGGTTGGTTTCCTTTTTACGTTTTTTTAGGAATAAGTTAGTTTCCTTTTTATGTCTCTTGTTTCCTTTTTCTTTCTCTTGTAATCCCCTATATAAACAGGGTGTATAGTCAATCTAAAATACAGAATTGTATCACTTTTCATCACATATTTTGTGTCATGGTATCAGAGCAATAGGTTTCTAAAACACAGGCATCGTCGGCTTTCATTGCCATTTTTACGGCCTTCATAGCTGGATTTTTGCTTCTTTCATGTTTTCTTTCTTTGCTTTGTTTGCTGATTTATGAAGGCAGGTGTTTCACATCGGGGTTTTTAAGTGAAGATGTCGGTGGTTCTTTGAGATGACTACTACGGCTTAGACCGAGAGGGAGATTGTTGATCTCGGCAACGAGGAATTGCAAAATATTTAGGCTGCATATAGGTTGGATGGAAAAAAATTACCATAAATGGTCTCAACTTATTCTCTTGTGAAAGGGGAAGAAGATTAACCATCTTATGGGTACAAGGCCGAAACTAGGAGATCCCCATTTTGAAGTATGGGATGAAGAAGATTCTATGATTATGGCGTGGCTGTGGAATTCTATGACTCCTGAGTTAGCGTACATGTATGTTCTTGGCTACGGCTAAAGGATGTTTGGGGCCTTAAATCCAACAAACGTATTCGAAGCTAGAATGCGGCTCAAGTATGAGGTCGAGTGAAGACGATTCTTTGCCAAAGCAGTCGCTTGATTCAGAATATGCCAATCAATTGAAAACTTTGTGGCAAGAACTTGATCATTATAGGGTGATAAAAACCAAATGTCCTGAGGATGCTGCTGTTCTAAAGGATTTCATTGAGTAAGATAGAGTCTATGATTTTCTTGTTAGGCTTAACCTAGAATTTGATCAAGTGCGAATCCAGATTCTTGGCAAGCAGGAGGTTTCGTGCTTTAATGAGGTGGTGACATTGATTGAGGAGAGAAGAAGCGGAAGGAGTGTGCTCGCGAACCACAAACCTTGGATGGATTAGCTCTAGTAGAAAAAATAGAATATCCAGAGAAAGGAAAAAATGATTTGCCAAAACACTTAGGTAGAGACAATCAGTGGAAGGAGAACAAGGACAATCTTTGGTGCACCTATTGTAAGAAACCAAGGCACACAAAAGAGAAGTGTTGGAAGCTGGATATTAGCCACCAAGTGAGAATGGGAAACCGTGGAGGGTATAAGGCCTTAAGCACACATGTGATGACCTAAAGGCGAGAAAATTCCTCAATAGAGTAGGTTCAATAATGAATAAATGAAGAAATAGAAGAAAATTTGAGAAGCTTGTTGGGATCCCTTGACAAACCTACAGGAGCTTGTTCTTTGGCTCTTCTAGGTACACCTTCATTATCTTTTTTCATAAAAGCCTCAAACAAGGTTTATGATGATTCTTGGATAATAGACTCCGATGCCACATACCATAACAGAGGCCAAATCTCAACTTTTCATACACATACTCGAGCCCAGTAGCAGAGAAAATTGTAGTGGCCATGGCTGCTGGCTACTATTGCGGAGTTCGGAGACATATATCATCTCACCCTCATCATAAAAATGTCCTCCCATGTACCAAAATTGTCATTGACCTTGTTTCCATTGAAAAGTTTACTCATGATCTTAAATGTTATGTTATTTTTTTCCCTTCTTATTGTGTTTTTAAGGAATAGGGTTCAGGGAGGAGGATTAGACTTGCTAAGGAAAGGAACGGTCTTTACCACCTTGGTGCTCATTAAAACTAGTAATAATTTGTCTTTGTCTTTTCTCAGTTCCTCAAATAAAGATACCATTTGGTTATATCACCTATGTCTAGGTCATCCATTTTTTAGGGTTTTAAAGGTCATGTTTCCTTATTTGTTCCAAGGATCAGATATTTCTGAGTTTCATTGCGAAACCTGTGAATTGGCAAAACATACTTGTGTATCTTTTCCTATTAGCAATAAAGAAAGTTCTCATCCTTTTCATTATGACATAGGGGTCAGCCACGACTATACCTAATGTTTCTGGGGCTCATTGGTTTATCAGTAATTGATGACTACACTCGGGACATATAGATCTTTCTTCTTAAACAAAAATCTGATGTTAGTACTGTTATACCTAATTTCCACTCAATGGTTCAAAACCAATTTGGGGTCCAAGTAAAAAGCTTTAAGACAGATAATGCTAGAGATTACTTCAACCAGATTTTGTCACCCTATTTTCAATCCACGGGGCATTCTCTATGACTCGTCATGTGCACACCCGACAAAATGGGGTAGCCGAGAGGAAAATGGGCATTTACTATCTGACTGAGCCTTACTCTTTCAAGGGAATACTCCTAAGTCCTCTTGGGGGGAAGCTGTTCTTATTGCCACATACCTGATAAATAGATTTCCCTCACGAGTGTTAGACAACAAAAGTCCCGTAGAGGTACTTAAGAGTTTCTATCCACACTTTAGAACCTCGAAGCAGGCTCGGCTCCTAGGGTATTTAGGTGCGCATTTTGTTCATGTTCACGGTTAACATGAGTAAGCTAAACCTCGAGCCATAAAATGTGTCTTCCTTGGTTACTTATCCGCACTCCAAAAGGTTACAAATGTTACAACCCCTCCTGACGAGAGAAAATTTTGCATCTTTCGTGATGTCACCTTCGCAGAAAACAAACTTGCCCTAAGTCCTCTCTTTGGGGAGATTTCAATGATGGAAGATAGTCATTGTGAGTCCCTTGAACCTCTTGACCTTCCTCATGTCTCAACCCATGGTGATGAAGAACCTGAGTCACCTTATTCTACCACTGAACCCGTGTCATCCCCTGTTCTATCTAGTGTCACTCGCAATTTTCCACAGTTTCCTAAGGTGTACTCAAGGGAAAAGGCCATTCCTGCTTAGAAGTAGGTCCAGAATCCGACTGGGCCCTAGGAATGAAATCGCGGTAGATCAAACCCACCTTTACATTACACAACCTGGTAGAAACTTCCATTGACTCAACAAACAACCTAGACTGCAAACCTTTACATTGTTGTCGAAAAGGCACGGAGAATGCAGCAACCAGCCACTTTATCCACTATCACTATGTGTCTGCAAGCATCTATCATAACCGACAAGAATTTCATTGTGAGTCTAAACGTCACTATCATCCCTAACACTATTTATGAGGCATTGACAAAAAAGGAATGGAAGGATGCTATGAGAGAGGAGATGAGTGCATTAGAAAGAATAAAGCATGGGAGATCGTTTGAAAGACCGAAAGGAAAACTTGCCCATTATTTGCAGTAGTTTTCCACTAAATATAAGGCTAATGGATCTCTTGAGAGACATAAAGCAAGATGGTAGCCAAAGATGCCTCAAACTCATGGAGTTGATTATCAAAAAAGACTTTGCTCGGTTACAAAGGTAAGATAATCATAAGAATCCTGTTGTCATTACTGCCCACTATAATTGACAAACTCTACGATATGATGTTAAAATGCATTTCTTCCACGGTGATTTAGATGAAGAGATTACATGAACATCCCACTAGGATTTGAGGGGAACATAGGTAACAAGGTGTGCAAGCTAAAAAAGGCCCTTTGTAAATTTAGAAACAAATCTTAAGGGCTTGGTTTGGGAGATTTGCAAAGTCTCATGAAAGAGTTTGAGTACAAACAAAGCCAAGGTGACCACCTCTCTTCATCAAACACTTTCTTTGCTTGAGGAATACTTGCTCTTCTAGTCTATGTTGATGACATCATAGTGACTGAAAATGATGAGAAAGAGAAGCATGATGTGAGGCAAAGATTAGCAAAAGAATTTGAGATAAAGAAACTAGGAAAACTGAAGTACTTCCTCGGTATTGAGGTGGCATATTCTACATAAGGGATCTTCATCTCTCAACAAAAGTATGTGACTGATTTATTGGCAGAAACAGGGGAGATTGGGTGTAAACCAGTCTCTACCCCAATGGATCTAAACCACAAGTTGGGAGAGGCTAAGAAGAACCAATGGTGGATAAAAGAATGTACTAGAGGCTGGTTGGTAGGCTCATATATCTTGCTCACACCCGGCTAAGACATCACCTACTCGATGAGTAATGATAGAATCCAATTCATGCATGATCCAAGAAGACCTCATCTTCAAAGCATACAGTCTTTGCATTACTTGACAACCTTAGGAAAGGTACGTTCTCGAACGTCTCTTGCTCTAAAGCATATGACGACTATGCGAGTTCCATAGTAGATTGAAGATCAACTATAGGGCATTATTGCTTTTCTTGGAAGTAATTTGGTAACATGGAAAAGTAAAGCGAATGTGGTAGCAAAATTCGTCTATAGGAGAATCAGAGTTTAGGGCCATTGCTCAAGGGTTGTGTGAACTACTTTGGTTGAAGATTATTCTAGACGATTTGAGAATCAAGTGAGATGACCCTATGAAGCTCTATCGTGACAACAAGTCGGCTATCAATATTGCTCATAACTCTATTCAACACGATAGGACAAAACATATTGAGGTTGATAGACATTTCATCAAAGAAAAATTGAAGGAAGGAGTAGTGTGTGTGTCCTATGTTCCATCATAACATCAATTAGCTGATATTCTAACAAAAGGGTTGAACAGTTCAATGTTTCACGATCTTGTATTCAAGTTGGGAATGGAAGACATCTATTCCTCAGCTTGAGGGGGGAGTATTGATCTGTAAATAGAATTTTGACTTGTAAATAGAATAGGAGAATTATTTCAGAATCACTTAAATTGAGGGATTCAGTTAGTTTCCTTTTTATGTCTCTTGTTTCCTTTTTTCTTCTTGTGTAATCCCTTTTATAAACAGGGTGCATAGTCAATCTAAAATACAGAATTTTATCACTTTTCATCCCATATTTCGTGTTAGCATGCATTTATGGTATTGGGATGCCTTGTCGATGAGAGTGCGAGTCTACTAAGACTCCTTATGATGGATCGCTGACCTAAAAATTCCTTTTCTTGTTTTCTTATGGTACCATTTCATTTTGCACTAATCGGTATATCACGGAGTCTAAAACCTTTTGTATTGTCTTCTATTTATTATCATTGTTATTATTAATATTATTTGTATTTTATAGTTTCATTTGGAAAGTGAAGTTGTTTGAGTTAAGGAGCTTGTTGCAAAAAAAAAAAAAACAACAAAAAAGAAAGAAAGAAAAGTGGATCAAGCTTAATGTCATGCATCCTAATGCCTAAAGGCTTAACCTCTTGCCTTTTACCTCTGAATTTTGACATGGAAAGATGGAGGGTTTTAATTTGAAATTTCTATGTGGTGACGAGGAAATATATTAATTTGGAAAATTAGATTGGTCAAAAGTAATAATGTGTAAAAAATTATCAGGGACTTAGAAACCTAAATTCTTATTTTAACATAAGTTAGTTTCTTTTCAGTGCGATTCAATATTCTATTGCACATATGTTTTTAAACATCACGATTTTATGTTTTACACATCAAGATTTTAGGATATAAATATAAAGAAATATTGCCAAGTCACATTTTTGTTTCTATTGACTTGCTTTGAATAGCTAGACAGGTTATTAATTTTGACTGTAGTCCTATGCTTGTACCTTATTTTGGAAGATCTTTTTATTTTAAATTTATTGTAGAAAAAGATATATATTTTGATTCAAAACCATATTAAATTGTTTCATGTTTTTTGGCATCATTCCTCAAAATGACATAAACGATTATACAGATTCTAAGATCCTGGAAACATTACCTCCTGATTCAGTTGAGCAACAAGCTCAAATTATGGCTATTCAAGACGAGGATGGGTACAACTGGGGGTAGGATAGAATTGTCACGTATAATTTGAATTATTTTATTTTTAATAAATGTTGCATGTGCTAATTAATCATTTATTAGCAAGGTACAATCCTGTTCTCTGGGGGGTTCCTAAAGGAAGCTATGCAAGTAACCCCAAAGGTCCATGGCGTACACTTGAATTTAGAAAGATGGTACAGGTGAGGGTCTTGGATTTGTTTTGTATGAAAGAATAACAGATCTAATTTTCTGTCTTCTGTCATGGGGACCGCAGATATGCTATCTTGTGTCACATCCATTCAACTTAATCCGCTTTGAAGTTATTTTCTAAATTTGGGCACTTAACCGTATTGGCTCTCGTGTTGTGTTGGATGTTGTCTACAATCATTTGCATGGAAGTGGCCATTTGATGAGAACTCTGTTTGGACAAGGTCATGATTAGAGTTCTTATGTTCTATTTGTACTTTGCTTTTCAAATGGTGTTTAGCTCCTTTTGTTCGGGATCTCGTGAAGCGGGTGGCTGATTAGGCCCATGTCATGGTTAAAATCTTGAAATTTAGTCCATATAAGCGTGAGCTATTTATGGTGTGTCAAATTTCTTTGATATAGAAAGCAATTTATTTGTATATAGGTAACGAGGAAAGCACATTAACCCATTTGATAAATAGGTTGAGTTTGGTGGAGTTGAAATATGTTTAATTAATGGAATTACATAGACAGCCCATTTAACACGAATGCGCACCTACACAATTATGATTTGTTTAACTCATTGGAACTTTAAGCAATTAGAGATTAAGCTTAGTTTCCAAAATGATTTATCAAAGTATAATAAATTCTTGCATTACTTATTTTTTAAAGTCAAATCTTAAATTTGACTTTAGAATTTGAATAGTTCTTCACTTTTGCCTGTCAAAAAAAAAAAAAAAAAACTTAAAATTTAACTATATATGAGTACTATATGGGGTGAAGTCATAATTGTGTTAGCAGCATGATAAACTAGATGTGTTAAAATGGGTTGTGTGTTTGGTTTGAGGACTTGAACTCTAACACATTTGGTTTAATAATGTGGTTAAGTAGGTTGGCTCAAAAATAACGCAGTCATGATTAACCTCAGCACAAGACTTACAATTTCATGTTGTTTTGAGTTGTGTTATTGAGTTGTGTGAAAACTTGCGCCTCGATAGAGAGGAATTTGCCATGTCAAATTGTCCTTTTCCTTAAGTTTTTTGCCTCCTTTTCGGCCAAATTACATTTCCACAGCCAGATTGTTCGGGTTACTATTGAAGAAGCGATGTTTGCATTGAGAATAGTACATGTGTAATAATACAGCCAGTGAACATTTTATGGTTGAACGTCTGATTCTTGATGATCTTTTGTGCTGGGCAGTTAATTATAAGGTATTTCTCATGACTGTTCACTTTTTCTTCTATTTCTCATAATCACGTTTTTCCCCATTAAATTCTTTATATAAAAGCCTTATGAAATGTTAAATGCTTCATAAAAGGTCTCCCTATAATAAAATTGGAACAAGGACAAAAGTTGATCTTTTAATTTGAAGTCAACAATTGTCTGACTTGCAATCATGCTATATCATATGGGGCAAAGTTTGATATTTAATGATTTGACAATGTTCTGTAGTATATTCATTCAATCCATATTAATGTGGTAGAGTCACGAAGTTTTGAATGAGAACTTAATAATAATATCTGTATTTACACTTTGCACATATTGCATGTATTTTTAAGTTTTCATGTGGGGCTCTATAACATGATTAATAATTGACTATATGACTTCCTTGTCAGGTTGATGGGTTCCAGTTTTGATCATAGATTTTTATAATGAAAGGACCGCGGTATGTGGCTTTGTCTGACTTTTGCAGCATAATTAATGAAATATACTTATTTAGAAAATCAATTTAAGTTCTCATGATAAATTCATAGGAAAAGTGCATGATAAAATGCTAGTTGATATTCTAACCAGTTGTATCACACATCTAGAGGATTTGTGTTAATTGCTTCCTAAACCTTTATATAGCTAGCAAGTCAGATAGACTTTAGGTTATGTAACAACTTTGACTTTATAGTTGCTTTTTTCCGTTTCTTTGTATCATTTTTGATTGTCATGCTAGTTTGTGTTTCTAGTGGAAACTGGAAACTGGAAACTCCTCTCTCTCTCTCTCTCTTACATGCACACACACACGTATTCACACGCTGACACACATACTTACTCCCATCTTGAAACTTGATAAAATTTTTGTGTTGGTTGGGAAGAAGATATTGACATGTGAGGAGGCGCCGAATTGGGGGAGTTGTGATTTATGTAGAGAGAATAAGGCAATCCTGTGAAATTTAAAGGAATTTGTTGTAATTGAGTTAGGAAAGTTCCTAATTTGGTGCTAAGATGTTTTGTATGTGTGTTTGAGTCTCCGTATAGAAAATTAAGGAAAAGAATTCTATACCTTTTATTCCTTTCATATTTATTCTACAATATTCTTTCTAATCTACAACATGTTAATCTGTATTTTTTTTTTCTTGGGCATTTCTTTAGAAGTGAAGTTAATTCCAGATCAGTATTGCCTATATCTGGCAAGAAAGACCGTTCATGCACTGTTTTTTTTTTTTTTTTTAAACAATTGCTAGAAAAAAATTGTTTTTCAGTTTTCTCATTTTGAAGGTTAAATAGAAGGCATGAAAAGTTATAGATGAATATGAATAACCTCAATTCAGAACAAGTTATGTATAACTATACGGTAAAAACAAAACTGACAATGTATATGGTGAAAAGAAGAAATTTGAATGTAATTAGACTTTCTGATAAAAAATGAATACATTGGACTTTATGTTTTGCAATAATTTGTTTTATTGCAATTATGAGCAATGTATAAATGATGTGCAACTGAGAAAGAGGCGTGTACTCAATCATAGGTGAAGGCCAAAAATTTGCTCCACAGTCTATCGAAGGATAGGGATGGAATTGATGGTTCAAGTATCTATATGTGAGTGTACACTTGTCAAGTGCATCTTTTTTCGTCAGAAACCATTAAGATTTGGATTGTTGTCTCCTTTATCTAATTTTCTCTTTATAGATATGGTGAAGGCTGGGACTTTGGTGAAGTAGCAAAAAATGGACGTAGAATTAAATGCATCACAGTTCAATCTTTGTGGGACTGGGATCGGAAGTACCTCTTTTCCCCCTTATGCTGTTTAACATTTTCCCTCTTATTTCTTGCTTTCTCTTCCTGAATTTCTGTAGTAGGGTTAACCGCATAATGAAACATATCTGCAGTCTTGTCTCCATGATTATCATGTTTGAAGGATAGAAGGATATATTAATTACTGTTGTCTTTTAGACTCAAAATAGTAGGACAAACAATACCTCTTCCTTAAGAGATGGAAATTGAGATGCAACCTTGTTTCAAACAAAGTTGTACGGGAGAGTGTTAAAGGCGCGATATTCATATTAAATCAAAATCCTACAAGCTTGAGCTTTTAGGAGAGTTGGTCGTTTAACATGGTATTAGACCTTGGTTTGACAGGTGATCTGAGTTAGGTCATCTCTTTTGCAATTTATTCCCATTTATTTGATTTGAAAGTCCATGGAGGGGACTCTATTTGGTTTATTTGACTCTCCATATGTGGCTATAAGACCTTGTGTGAGGAGGGGTGTTAAAGGCATGATATTCATATTAAACCCAAATTTTACAAGCATGAGCTTTTAGGAGAGTTGGTCATTTAACAAAAAGATGTTGCATCATAGAGACACATGAATCCAGTGGATACCCTCCATTGATTGCAACTTCTGGAACTATGTATCCTAGGTTTATATAGAATCAGGGTTGTACTGATAACTGAATCTAATTTCTTGATTTTAAAATTTCATTCCTCTTTGCATGGAGGCTTATTCTTTCTTATTATTTTGGAAACTCTTAATCAACTAATGGTCAATTCGAGATGCAATGCTTGGTGATCTCCGTTTGGCCCTCCTCAACAAAGGTTTTATGCTTAGTCTATTTTAATTAGTCAATCAAGTGGAAATTTTGTGGGAGTCATGTTGTTTTAATTTTTATATGGTTCTTTCTCTCAATATGTTTGTAGGCCCGAATATTTAATTAAGATGATGAAAATAATTGTGAAATGTGCTTGAGCTAGGGATATTTTCATTGTACAATTTAATCACGTATATAGATATTATTTAGTTTGGCTCATTGACCTTCACCGGCTACCACGCATTTAGACACTAGAAATTGGCTTGTGCTTGCAAGACTACAAACTCATTTAGAAACACTAGAGAAACTACCCCTCACAGAGAAGAAAATCAATAGAGTCTCACCATTGTCGATTGCAATATTTGTAAAGAAAACAATATATATATATATATATCACAGTGGTTGTTAAACCGATTTGTGCACTGACTAATCTATATGGGACCACACGAGTTAATATATATATTATAGCGAAGTGGTTGTTCGGGCTGGATTTATGCACCTCTGACTAATCCACGGACCCTAAAGTTCGCATTTCTGGTTTAAGCCTCTAGTGGCCTTAAAGGGACTCAAGCGAGTGATAATTTGTTAAACTGACCAACTAAGGTGCCCGTGTGGTTAGAAAATATCAGTAATAACTAAAAATGATCTTCGTTTGATTTATCAGTCAACCTTATTTATAGGCTTCTCACATAAAATCAAGTGTACCGGGATTCTAACAACATATTATGACTCTAGTTCTATTTTGATTCCAACTACTAATCTTGATTTAATTCCAACTACTAATCCTAATTTGACTTCAAACTATTAATCTAATTTGACTCCTAGTACAACTAACACAAATTCTCTTTTTGATGTATGTTAAAAACGATATTCATAATAAACCCAAATCCTACAACTGACTTTTAGGAGGATTTGATCTTTAACAGTATTAGAGGCACAGTTTGGCAAGATATCCTGAGTTCAAGTCACCTCTTTTAATTTATTCCATTTGTTGATTGAAAGTCCATGGAGGGACTTTATTTAGTTTATTTATTTTCTCCACGTGCGGGTATGTAGGGGTTTGCATGTGGTGGGGTGTTAAGACATGTGTTCATATTAAACCCAAATCCTACAAGTTTGAGCTTTTTGGAGAGTTGGTCATTTAACAATGTATATTTTAAAGATTCATCTTCATCATATTTCTTTTGGGACAATGATTTATTTATTTATGGCATAGTAAGTTTTGGTGACGGTCATCATGGACGAGTTTAGAGTTGATCTATAGAAAAAAATGATTCTTTTTCCCTGTATGGTTCTTGTATGATCTACATATAATTCGCTTCAATAAATGAAATTACTTGTACTTCTACAGCCTAATGATCATGACCATGGTGGTGAAGAAGTTGCAGAGCAAATGCTTGCTGTCTCGAAGGATCACATCCAGGTACATCATCTTAATACATTTTCATTGAGAATGTTGGATATATGGTATTGCAACTCTTTATTAATATGTCTGACTTAGTCATACCTTTTAGATTTAAAGTAATATGTGAATCAAGTTGCATTAGCAAGTTGCTAACCTTAATCTTCCCATGAACTAAATGCTAGGGCTCATACCATTCATCTCTTCTTTGTAGCGTGGACTAACTGGGGTTTGTCTATCCCCGTTTACTTATGTGTAGGTGTTAAAGCTATAACCGTTCTAGATTGAGGTTATTGAAATGGTGAATTTGCGCCTCTGAAGATCTTGTTCATAGGCTGTAATTTACCTTCTTCTCTAAGCTCAATTGCTTAGTAAACAAGTGCGGTACGCTCCAGAGATTTCCTCTTTTATTTCTCTCTTGCTTTGACAAGAGACTACATTTCTCTTTATGATTAAAACCCTATCCTCCTCAATAAACCATTTTCCTTAGTGGTGGATTAGGCTTCATTATGTTTTTGCTAAACACCCTCTGATTTGTCAATGACCAATGTGTTGCATGAGTTTTGGCTAGGAATTTCAAAATATAAATTCTTGTTTTAGAATCGAAAGTGAACATCATACTATAATTAGGGTTGTGGAATATTGTGAATAGAGAGAAACAGGATTCTCTTGCTCATTAATTAAACACACACACACACACACACACACACACACACACACACACACACACACACACACACACACACACACACACACACACACACACACACACACACACACATATATATATATATATATTTAAAAGGAAAATAGTAAATTCATAATATTCAACACTCCCCCTCAAGTTAGAGCATACAAGTAATGTGCATCGAGTTTGTCACAAATGTACTTTATCGTAGGACCTTTGAGAGACTCAGTGAAGATGTTTACCAGTTGGTCATTTGAATTGATGAAATTGTGTACGAATCCTGATGTGATCTTCGCTAATAGAGTGACAATCGACTTCAATATATTTGGTCATTTCATTGGAAGGCCAGATTAGGCATAATATATAGCATAGCTTAATTACTCGCAAATGAGTTTAATTTGTTCATTTTCAAATCTCAACTCTTTGAGAAGATGTTTTAGCCATATGAGTTCATTGCCGAACATGGCTACGATACTCCAACACAACACTAGACGACCACTACATCCTGGCTTCTTACTTCTCTTGGATATTAGGTTACCTTTATTAACTGCAGTATCCTAAAGTAGACATCTATTTGTAGGTGAGCCTTCCTAGTCTACATCACTATAGTTAATGTGAAACGATAGAAGAAAAGAATACTTTTCTTTATTGAATGAGTGAGTAAAATACAGTATAGGTCCTACCTATTTATATAGGTCAGAAGACACAAAAAGGAAACAAATAAAATACAAAAGAGGAAGAAGGAGAAAATAATGTGCAAGAAAGGAAGGAATCGAATTAGATAATATCCTAAGAATATCCTATGATTCTCAACACTCCCCTCAAGTTGGAGCATATAGGTCATATGCACCAAGCTTATTCTGTATGCTTAATCGAAGAAGGTACGCCGGAAAGGTGCATTTGGAGGCGGTGTAGACGATGAGGGTTTGGCGGTAAGGGTCCACCGAGAAGGTCCGATGGAGAAAGTTTGACGGAGAAGGCTTGTCGGAGAACCTCTGACGGAGAAGATTCGCCGGAGAAGATCTGCCAGATAAGATCTGATGGAGAAGCGGAGAAGGTTCGATGGAGAAGGTTCGCCGAAGAAGGTCCAATGGAAAAAATCTGACGGAGAAGATCCGACGGAGAAGGTCCGCCGGAGAAGTTTCGATAGAGAAGATCCACCGGAGAAGTTCCGCCGAAAAAGGTTCGACGAAGAAGATCTGACGAAGAAGCAGAGAAGGTCCGATGGAGAAGCTTCGACGGAGAAGATCCTACGGAGAAGGTTGGGCCGGAGAAAGATACGACAAAAGCCCATTGGAGAAAATGCGTAGGAGGCGGCACATTTGGAAAGGTCAGCGGAGAAGATGACTCACTCCATAACCAACCATGACTTTGGTACCATGTGAAATGAGAGAAGGAAATAATGTTTTTCTTCATTGAATGAGTAGATATGTAAATCTGATATAAGTCCTACCTATTTATATAGTCGAGGAAGACACAAAAATCAAAACAAATACAATACAAAAATGAAGGAAAATAATGTGTGCAGAAAGGAAGAGATAAACCGAGATAATATCTTGATGTGATTCTCAACGGTTAACAACTTAGAGTGTGACCTTTCTTCTCTATACAAACACACTTTGTGTAAGTGTTCATTGACATAAGCGGAGAATACGAATAATGACATCATAGTAGTATACTGAGAGATTGTAGGAACTGATTAACGACACTCATAGGAAAGAAAATGTTTGGTTGAGTGATGGGGAGGTAGTTGAGTTTACCTCTGATCGTCAATGACTCTTAGGATCTCGTAGAGAGCTCCCTGTCTTGGTCTGAGTTTGGCATTCGAATCCAGTAGGAGTGTCCGCGAGCTTAAAGTGTAGTATACATGTTCTTCCAAGATGTCTAAAGTATGCTTCCTTTTCCTCAGTAATGTCTATGGCTACCATTGACGTGAATTACGTTTACATAATGCCTAGAAAGTACTCGATTTTCCCTAAGCCTTTCATTGAAAATATCGGCATTGCTTTAGTTTTGAATGCCATCCACAACAGCTTTGCATAGTAATGAGGCGATATCACATCTAAACAACCAAGTAATCTGATTGCCACTGAAGAATTATGATGAGGTGAATGGTTTGTTGTTCTACAGCAGCTCTGTCACTAAACTAAATCGACCAAACTATGGTTGAAAGTATTTCAAACCATAAAGAATGGCGTAACGCACACGGATCCAAGTTCCCACGTAGGCTTATAAAACCAAGTGGTTGCTCCATATACTACTTCCTCGGCAAGATCACCATAAAGGAATGTGTTTTGATGCTCTCAGTACTAATAAAGGGTCGGAACACATAACAAGCATGGAGAAAGCAGGTTGACATAAGCGATCTTGGTGAACCAGAACCTAAACTAAATAAATTTAGAAAATAGGAAACAGCAAGATTGACTCACGGCTAACTAATCCTTTGAAGATTGGAATAAAAATTAAAAAGATAAAGCTTCCTAATCACCTAGCATTTTGAATTTTGAAAAAAAATATATATAAATAGTAAACTAAAACACAAACAAACTTGATGTCTACACCCTTAATTTGGGGTAAAATGCCCGATAGCCTAATTTATGTTAGATCCTCAGTTTTGTCTTGATAGGCCTTTTGTTAAGATGTTTGTAGATTTAGTTTCCTTTGTAGTGTTTTTCTTTTTGATAAGTGAGAGTAACCAAATTTATGAAGGGGCATTAAAAGGCACCCCTAAATAGTGGTCAGAAGTGCAAAGGCGAAATCTCCACCCCTCGATTTACGAATAAGTAAACGATATGCAAAAAAACACGATTCTCAACTAGAAGCCGCCTAATAAAAAGTTTAACTTAAGTCAAAAGACTATCAATTATAAAAATTTTAGCTTCTAACCAATGAAGAAGACACAAAGTACTTGAGTCTTTATATGGAAGCCTTCATTTGTAAAAGCAATATTATTCATTGCCTTTCAAATTGTCGAGAATAAAATAATGGACCCGGCTTTCCAATTTTCCTTCTCTTTGTTGCTTTATAAGAATGTGGGTGATATATATTAAACATTCTTCTGAGGTGTCTGGCTTTGAAAAGCTTAAGATAATGGGAGGGCCGGTGGAGGTAGCCTCACATAGGAGGCCCTAACCAATCTCAAGTAATCAACCAATGCGGAACATAACAGTCATCCCGAGGATGAAAATAATGGTAAATACGAGACGGTCATCATTACCTAGTCTTATCGGGGGATTTTGAGGAATCTTGTATAGAACTTTATGGAAATAAAAGCGGATCAAAGGGAAAAATGAAATTCTTTGTCATTTCTATCAACAATGTGAGATGAATCTTTGTCTTCATATCCATATGTTTTTGAAGTTCAATTTACTTGTACTTTCTTCATTTCACTTCCAATTATGGAGATTTCTTGCCATTCAGGTTGGGATGGCTGCAAACTTAAGGGACTTTTAATGTGACTAATTGTGAAGGAAAGAGGTAAAGAATAGAGGATTGCATTGGGTGAAGTTTAGTGCGGTTGCATTTTCTTATGCTAATTAAATTTGTGCTTCTTTTGTAATATTTTTATGGAAGGTTTACCTTAAATAAGATTTTATTCTCATTTACTTGTTTGTTATGAAATTGGACATAGTTTGTATTTGTCTATCTAATATTACATGTCGGATTTATCATTTGCAGTGTTTCCTATTTGGCCTTTTTTGATAAATTATTTCCCTCTTCCCCCTTCAATAAGCCAATTGCCCATCCTTATTATGTACCTATCTGAGATACATATGTACCTATATACATACAAACCTTTACATGTATGCATACATCTCGCATACCTATGTGCCCTATGTACACATACATATGTACTTGTGTACAAGTAGACATGTATTCTATATGTATATACCAACATGTCGAGATACATGAATATGCGTATATACTCTTACCTAAACAACTTTATTTGACCATTTGCCTTGTATTGTAGATGTACATACTTAGATACATACAAATATAGCCTTTAAAGACCTAGTCATTCTTAAAATCTTTCAAGGACCTCATGAATTTGCTAAATGGATAAGAAATCAAAGTCCTTTGTATGTATAGATTCATCTGAAGATGGATGTGGCTAAAGAAATTAAGGTAGCGTTGTTTTGACTTATTTAAACTAAATAGTTTTCGGCATTAAGAACATTTGTTTTTTAAATTTTCATGACTTATTACTGAAATTTTTTAAAGTTAAGAATTAGAAAAGTGAAAATATTTAGCTTTCTATTTAGAAAAAGTCATTTTCCTAATAAGAAAAACTCAATCATTATCGAACAAGAAGAAAAGCTGCGATATACACTATTAGAGATGACAACGGGAGGTTTGAGGCAGAGTAGTCCCATCCCGACCCGATTAAGTTTATTTTCAATTCTCAAAGTTGTCTTTATTTAAAAAAATTAAGCAGGGCGAGAACCAGGAGATGAGAAAATTCTCAAACTACGCCGGATTTACATTTATTTTGTTTTTATTTTAATTTTTATTTTTATATTTGCTTTTATTTTATTATATTAAAATTAATATTTTCATAAATAAAAAATATTATGAAGATTTTATAAATTATTTATTATAAAAACATTATAATAATTATTATTTATATTAAAAAGTACAAAAATAAAATAATAAAAAATATTTTAAAAAAATATAATCGAAGCGGAGCTTATTATTATTATTTTGGATATATGGTTCTCATGCTTTATTCGGATCCGTTTTTACGAAACAATTTATTTTTGAAACTCACTTTATTTTAAATAGACTTAACTTGATCATTTCCACGATTTCCGAGATTTTTCGTAAAAATCTAATCGCTTGAAGATCACTAGCAACTTATCGCGAGAAGATCGGAAGAATTTCCGTTTGTCTCATAATTCCAGCGAAACTTTTAAGGTCACTAGATTTCGCAAGAGCGAGGAATTTAGCGGTATAGTTCGTTTAGGTATCAGGAATCTAGAGAATTTTTTCTAGACTTCCTTGAACCTTTACGGTAATTTATTATTTTATTAACATTTTACCATTTTTGAGAATTTCTAATTTTCTGGTTTCTGATAATACTTGAACACGTCTACAGTTTGAAAGAGTAATCAAACCAGTTTAAAAACCCGATTAAATTAAATTAAACTTGTGCTAATGCAGAGCGAGCGGGAGCGGAGCAAAATAATCGTCCATTTATCATCTCTACTAACTACCTAATGTTAAAAAACAAACAACTTAATACTTAATGCTATTAAGTACTATTCAGCATTAAGCTCAAAAAAAGTTCTATTCAGCATTAAGTAAAAAAAACAAACACCACCTAAGTAAATTGGAATTTCTTGCTATTGGTTTCACAAATGATGGCATTTGGAGAGAAGTGGATTGGTTGGTTAAAAATGATGCATCTCAACAGTTAAGTTCTTCGTTCTTATCAATGACCCTAACCATGTTTTTTTTCAAGGCACTAGGGGTTAAGACAAGGGGACCCTTCTCCTTATTTATTTGTGATTGCCATGGAGATATTTAGTTGTCTTCTGAAGAGGCAGTAGTGGCTGTTATCTTTTTGAGTGGCGAATGAGGGGCAGGGGTGGAGAGGGGATTAAGATCTGTCCTTATTTATTTAGGTGTTTTGTTTTTCTTCTGTTACCACAAGTATTAACACTCACTCTCTCCTCATAATCTAAATCTGATTAGCCCCGAAATAATATTTCTCTAGCTGTCAGGAACAACCTGCTTCACTTATAGAGTTACACTAACTATTTTATTTATTTATTTTTTACTACTTTGGAATGAATATAATAAGAGATGAGGTCTCTATTTATAAGCTACTGTACTGCAAATTTCCCTATAAATCACACATTATTGCCAAATATATAAATAACATAGTTCTTTGTTTCCATGCGAATCACGTACTATTGCCAAATATAAATAGCAACATATTGGAAACACACAATCCTGATTTGGTCATGCCCATTATTTCCTCATCGAACATTCTTTTTATATATAATACACACATACATGGCTGTGAGAGCTTCTGTGTGCATTCCACATCCTTAAATCAAAGACTTCACTGCAAACAGAGTCCTGCTCTTTCATTTGTGTATGACTTTTAGAGTATATAATTTGATGGCTAATTGTTTAAGTAACCTAATAATGTCATGAACCTCTGACTCATTTCTCTTGTATTTAAGTACAATTTGTAAACCTTATGTATCCAGCCATATGATATTATTTCTTTCTCGGAGTGAAAGAATTAAAGTTTCAACATATGATGGGACACACATTGCATATGCTGCATGCCCCACCGAAAGCATTAGAATCTTCATTATATTCACAATTAGATGTCTCGAATCATATACTTTGCATTACTAGTTTTGGTTTGTGCTTTGAGTTATGTTTTCAAGACATACCTTTGAGAACATCTACAACATCACTATATGCTTGTGGTGTTGAATCCTCGTGTGTTCAGTATGAGTTACTTGAGAAAATATAAGGAAGCTGTAATGTCTCATTGATTTACACATAGTTTGAAATATATACAGTATGCTGAGCACTAAATTAGGAATAACTACTAATTTCCTAGAATACAAGAGTTGACTACACCTAAATTATAGTTAATCAATCCCTATAAATCAGCAAATGATTGTTGCTGATTTATTTTTCATTTATTGTCAAATTATTCTCCTTTCCAAATATTCTCTTTCCCACAACTCCCTATCAGTGATGCGAAGATGTCTTCCATGGGTAGCTTGTCAACTTTTGAGTTGCTTTCTTAGTAGTCCTTTGTTAGAATGCAACCTGTTTATCTGTTGGGACATGGAGTCATCACAAATCACATCCAACTTTCTTTTTCATGATGATGTATCTACCTCAACATGTTTTGTTCTATCATGAAGAACTAGGTTGTGTGCTATCGAGATTGTTGCCTTGTTATCACAGTACGCCTTTATGGGAGATTGGCTTGCTACCTTTAGTTCATCAAGGATTCTTTTAATCAATAATACTTCACATATACCATGAGCAACTGATCTAAATTCAGCTTCAGCACTGCTCCTCACCACCACATTACGCTTTTCTTGCACTGCTCTTAACTAAAATTACCTCCAGCCCAGTGTGCGATTGCGGTCGATGAATCTATCGGTCAAGGCTACTGTGATCAAACGTCTGTATAAACCTCAACTTGTAGATGACTATTCTTTTCAAACAATAATCCTTTTCCTGGCGATCCCTTTAAATACTTCAATATCCGATATGCAGTTTTAAAGTGTTGACCCTGGTGAGTGCATGAATTGGCTTACTACCTACAACAAAAACTATATGGAAGAGTGTGTGCTTGATAGGTAAAATAGAGTACACCCGGCCCGGCCTTTAGGCTTGCTCCTTGTTCTTCACTTCTTCGGGTTTGGCGGGTTGAGAGGAAACTAGAGTGTGCTCAATTGGTGTCTCAGCTGCCTTACAACCAAGTAATCCCGTTTATGACAGCAGGTCTAACACATATTTATGTTGAGATGCGAATATACCTATCTTGGATCTGGCAAATTCCATTCCAAGGAAGTACTTTAGGCCTCCCAAATCTTTAATCTCAAAATCACTAGCAAGAACTCTCTTAAGCCTTTCTTGCTCAACATGGTCATCACCGGTGAGAATTATGTCATCAACATAAACAATTAAAATAGAGATTTTTCCTTCCTTTGAGTGTCTATAAAACAAGGTATGGTCGGCTTGACTTTGTGTGTACCCATGACCCTTAACAGTTTTGCCAAATCGCTCAAACTATGCTCGAGGCGATTGTTTTAGACCATATAAGGACTTTTAAGCCCTGCAAACTATGACTTCTTAGTTTCTTTTCAAATCCCGACGGTAAACTCATAAAGACCTCCTCTTCTAAGTCTTCGTTCAAAAAAGCATTTTTTACATCCAACTAGTGTAAAGGCCAGTCATAATTTGCAGCCAAGGATAGTAGAATATGAATGGAATTGATTTTTGCAACAGGAGCAAATGTTTCCTGATAATCAATCTCGTGTGTTTGTGTATATCCTTTAGCTACTAAACGCGCTTTATACCTTTCAACACTTCCGTTAGCTCTACACTTGACAGTAAAGACCCATTTCTGACCTACAATTTTCTTCTCCTTGGCGGATCCACTAATTCTAGGTCTATTCTTAGCCCAGAGCATTCATCTCTTCTAAGGCTGGTGATTCCAAATGGAGTTACTCTAATTGCTTCACGGATCTTTTTGGAATAAACAGGTGAGAGATTTTTGTGGTAAAGGCATTATGGGATATGATATGACACTTGTTTGGCTATGGGATGTTCAGTGCAACTACGGACTCGTTTTCTAAGTGCTATAGGTATAAAGGTCAGATATGGTAGGAGTAATATCTGATGAAAGCAGTTGTGAATTAGAAAAAGAAGAGTTGGATTTACCTGTGTCATTCAATGAACCATCACATGGGGAAGATAAGCGGTTCTGTGATTGAGATGCTGGTAGGTCTCTATTTTTTCTTTGAGTTCCTCTTCTGGTATACACAATAGGATTTATAGGATCTCTTTCTAGTATATCTCCCCCTGAATGTGAGGTTTCTATACTCGACTGAGATAGATTATTAGTTTCCATATTCGATTTTTAATTCACGATTATGTGGCACAAGATTATCATTAATAGAGAGAAAAAAGGTGTGAGTAAAGGATCGATTCCCAAAACTGTGCTTCATTATTAACTATCTCCCCCTTGAAGGCAATTTTGCTGAAATATGGTTGACTCTCTGAAGACCGTCCATGGTAACAAAAAATTTTTTGGACTGAGGATTATAGCATTTACACCCTTTTTTATTTGGGGCATAGCCAAAAAAGACGTATTTTTCTGCCCTAGGATCAAGTTTAGATCGCAATCTGCTAGGTAAGTGAACATACACAGTACAACCAAAGACTTTTAATGGTAAGTCAGAATTGATTTTGCATTATGGAAATATTTTCCTAAGGCCCTTGAGAGGTGTAATGTACTGTAAAACACAAGTTGACATTCTATTAATCCAATAAGAGGCTATTACGTGCATCTCCATAAATACTTTTGGTACAGCTGCCTGTGAAAAACATAAAGGCTCGGCGACTTCAAGTAAACGATGGTTTCTTGCATTACCGTTTTGTTGGTAAGGGTGAAAATGTCGCTACATGCTGAGATAATATATTTGGATATTTTCTTGTAAATTTGGCGTCATTAAAATACCGATTCCGATATCGAAGGAATTTTTGTTGTGTTTGAAATGATTTTTGATCATGGTGCAAAAATCTTGAATATCTTTTCTTCACGTTTATCGCTCATTAAGTATGCGAAATAACGAGAACAGTGTGATTGTCTATAAAGATTACAAACCATTTTTTTCCCGAGGAAGTTGAAATTTTTGAAGGCCCCCCGAGCATCTCACTATATGAGCAATTAAAATGGTTTTGATGCCGCAATAAGTGAAACTTATAAGTAATGCGATGACTCGCTGATAAATGACAACTTTCTATTCAAAAATGTCGAAGCCTTCTTTTGGGTCAGGAATTTTTACGCGGTGATGTGCTGCGCTACCATCTCTTCTACCGACTTCTTAACGGCGGAATATGAGCTACGAGGCCACGACTAATGAGCGAGCGCTTGTTGTAAAATGTCACTGGCATTCGCCGTTGAACTTGAAATTCTTTGACAAGTTCCGTACTCGCTTTCAAACACGAGATGCGTTCCATATCTTTGGTCGCTCGTGGTCTGGCATCTCGTGTGATGAGCATTGAAGATGGCCATGGTGTCACGGGTTATCTCTTCCCAGTCTGTCGGTAAAGTTTCTTTATTCTACTTATTACGTGATGTATCAAATATCTCATTGGATAACAGTGTTTTACTTTGCCTTTTGTTCCAAGCGACTACTCATATATTTGTTGTCATCATCTTAATCAAGCCCAATAAGGGATCAAATTTGCTAATATACGCCTTCTTGACGAGAACTCTACAATTGCATCGATGCGGGGAGAATGCGGCCGTTCACGTTCCTACCTCATCCGTGATACATGGTTTTTTACAACCCAACAGCGCTGCGTTTTCAATTTGGGCCATGATCGATTAGTAATAATGTCAGCGATGAGGTTATCGAGAACTTCGACCTGCTTGGCATCATCCGGATGCTTCAGCGCGTGCCATCGGGGCGACAATACGTGTTTACATTGAGCCTAGGGAATCACGGTGGCATGCATCCTACCCAGCTGTCACGTCTGCCGTGCCAAGGGTTGAACTTTGGATATTCCCCCTCTTGGTGGGTGGTGCACGACTCTCCTGGAAAGCTTCTTGTGTGGATGGGGCAACTTGAGCATTTGAAGATGGCGTTTACATGTGAAGATGGGTTCTACGGGAGTTGTGATGTAGGTGTGGGGTATTAGTAAACCTGTATTTTATTGGTTATTCTTAACACTTTCATTTCGAATCATCAATTATTTATCTATGTTGTGGGAAAATAATCAAGCGTCTTCATAATATGTTTGCTCAGATCTGTGGCCCCAGAAATAATCAAATGGTGTTTAGCGTTGGTACATTGAATAATAGGACTTCTGTGTTGTTTCAAATGCCAATGATTAATATTAATTAAGCGAGTGATGACGACGTTATATGATTTCCTTTGCACCTTACTCCATTGAAAAGGAACTTTGAAGTCAGGTTGGTGGTGATTCTGCCCGTCATTGCTCAGATAAATCAAAATATAGAAAGCAAGCACTCATTTTTATGCATCTCTTTAGGGGCGGAGCCGGGGAATTTTCTTGGTGGGCGATATCAGCAATAAACATCGCAGTTGGCCCTATCGTTGTTTGAAAACGCTGCTGCATTCAGCCTGATGCTCGAGTTCAAATCCTTACCTGGTTAGGCGCGCATGTTTTATTTCGATGCGGGGAGTAAGAATATTATTGTTTAAAAAGAATTCCTTCTGGAATTTAAGGTGAAGCGGTGCCCGTATTCTAGTTCTATAGTTAGCCACACTTTTACCATATAGTGTAACCACTTGTGATATTTCTAATTTCATATTCTTATAAAAATTTGATTGGCGTTGCATCCGAAACAAAATCATTTGTCTCTCCTGCCATGAAGAGTTCTATTTGATATGGTTTGTCGACGAAACAACGTGATGCGTGTACGTTCAGCTTTGAAGTGATTCCATTCGTGAGGACTACCTCTTCTTTGTATCGTAAAGTCAAGCTTACCTCTAATATTTACAATTTCTGTAAATTCCTACATTCTTTTATCTTACTAGCTTTGTTTTATCTTGTTTTTCTTGTTGTTTACGTCTCCTTGATGGGTCTTTTGAAGTTCTAATCATTGAAGCGTGCCTCAATGATAGTACGTCGGAATGAGAATACGCTTTCGTGGAGAAGATCACGGAAACTCAAAAATGGAGCCACAACAATTTGAAGACCCGGAGTATGTAGTCAAATCGGCGTGCGTGATACATGAACAAGATTGATTTATATAGGGTCGGAGTTCCATGAACCCACGGCGTGCATGTTGCATCTCTGAAAGCCTTTTACTCAAATGAATGTTGCGAGAAGAGCATAGAATTAGCTCTAGTGTGTGTGTTCATAATGAGTAATTTAAATACACTGCACTCCTCTGTAGATCGATGAAGAATAGATATTATTATAATCTTCTTTACATATATTAAAGGCGTGTATGTTTAATTTGCGTCTCTTCTGAAGAAGAAAGAAAGAACATGAGAAACTTTTTAGGAGAGTTAGTTGTTTTTAACATATATAGGAGCTGCCCTTGTATTCATGACATTGAGTGTTGAAAGTCTTGAGATTCGAAACAATCCTTTACTACCAATTTATTCCTCCATTTGTTCCAATTTGAAAGTCATAGAAGACTCTATTTGTTTATTTGACTGCCACATGCGGGTATCAGGCTGCGTGAAGGAGGGTGTTAAGGCGCTGTGTTCTATCACAACCAGATCTTATATGGCGCTCGAGCTTTTGGGAGGTTAATTGTTTAACCACTCTAATCCAGGCACTGCATTTATAATTTTACTTCCGCCAGTCATGATTCTTGCTGGCGAGAGCGAGAGCTGGCGGGCGGATAAACGCATATTGTGAAGGAACAGTACACCATTTATATCATCCATTCCACCAGGACCTTTAGAGGCGAAAGAAGCTACAATGAGCATCTGCTCACATGGTTTCTTCTCTGAAATGGCAACTCATATCTAACGTGCCATTACTTACCGAGATATTTCTCGAGGTTCTCTCTTCAAAATCACGACGATCAGGATTAACGAGACCCCTTGAAGTAAATCTGTAATATTGGAAGGTACCTTGAAGTTTCATGCTTTGATTTCAATTCTTGCATGCGTGGGTAATTTTTATGTTTATCACAAGTGTTTGGATGAACCATTGAAGCTTCTTGACATCTTTTGATACTCTCTTTGAGTAAGCGGTGTTTTTTTGTTTGCTAAGTTCTCGATTACCACTAATTGTTGAACCCAGCTGAGAAAATCGTAGAAGTTGATTGTCCAAGCCGCTACAGCATAAGTCGAGAGAGTCTCGCCTGCCGGTGTATGAACAGTGAATGCATGGACTCCCTCCATTGCAACCTAGCGGCGCGAATGAGATTCTGGGATTTTCGTGGATCTGAAGTGAACAAATGCCACATTTACTGTGTTTACATGTCCGCTATACACATGAGACTTTTTTGGGTTCGGTGCTCTGTGAGGTTGCCTTTCCACACCTTTCCGTATACCGCACGAAAGAGATTCACGGGTGGTTAAACGTGGATCAGCCTTTGATCTGGCACTTACCAGCGCGTCTATTAAATTTCTGACAGTTTGTGACTTTTGGATGTGAACATAGTGACCACATAAAAATAAATATTAGAAATTGTATCTTGGGATCAAAAAAAAAATTCCCGAGACAAAAAATGGGCCATCTGCTCAAACTGAGAAATCTGTCACCTTATCGATTTTGTATCATCCGCATGACTGGCCGATTTTCGATATCGTAACAATCACTGTGTTTTGATCTATTTCTTGTGTATGTTTTCACGGCTTGATATACTGTACTTTGGAGATGTTGTCAAATAAGTTTGATTCAAAGTAGTAGGAGGTATTAATGTCAATGCCACCATACCATGTGATTATATGTCTCAATTTTCTATTTCTCATATATGACAATTTGAACCCCTCCTTATTAATGTCTTAATCAGTTAATAAACCAGCTCTTTTTGACCCTAGCTTGTCATCATAACATCATGGATCTTGCCTGCTTGTTGATTTATATAATCAAAAGTACTGTTTGGTGGTTATTGTGATTTGAATTCAGAATCTCAATAGAGAAAAGGATTGCATTTTTTTAGTTGCTTTTGTGAGTTGCCTCATGAGATGAAAACCAAACAAATGTGTGGAGGAAAAGACTAGAGAGGGCTGGGTTGTGTGTGTACCTGAAACTTAGGTGGGTGACATCAGATTATTATCATAAGAAAGCAAAGGATCATCTTCCAATCTTTTGCATCTAATTCACCATCTTTTTGTACATAACATACTACTACCATTAGATCTGACAAACTTTGATGACCTGTGAACCAGCACCTTTTCTGTATTTGGGTTTGACTCTGTTGTGTTTGGGTCAAATTAGTCGTGGCAACAACTTTCGTTTAATAACGAGTTATATTCATATTAATCCATAACGCAGTGATCCGAATTGATCGATTTAATTATTATATCAATTAATATCTAACCCATGTTAAACATATTTAACCGATTTATTTGTGTTAAATATTGATGGGTTGATTATAATTCATATGATTTTAAATGACCAAATTAATAAGCAGTTATGCGTGTTGTAATAGGTGTTGCCTATTTATTACTTAGTGTGTTTTAATTTGTTATTTTTTGAACCGATTTATTATTCGGGTTGATAAATGCAATAGAACACTTGTCATTAACACGACCCATGGACACGAATTACCACTCATCTGCCACCATCATCGTGAATCTAACTCATGTACAAATATGTCTCATCCTCAAATATAATCAGAAAATCAACTTCATTGAGTGTTAGGTTGCAAGTGAATTAATATCATATAATATATACCTGAATCTTCAAAAAGAGAGAAAAAAAAGAAAAAAGAAACAGTCATTATTATGTTTATTTGTTTCAAAGAGAAAAAGTTTTCTCTTTGTGATGTTAGAGCCAATAAGATTCTATGGCTAGTAGTTTTGGTAGCCACTTTGAGTGATGCCGGCAAAATTGCCTTTTCCAATACTTTATTTTTACTCATTTTCTGCTGCCTATCCTTAGTTGCTTCTTTAATTGATCCCACATATAATAAGTCATTTGATCCAAGTGAGTCCTTCAAAAAAACAAATTGTATTTATTTAACATTAAATGATATTCTGAAGTTTTTGAATTTGGTGAACATTCCAAGTAAGTAGTGGACATTGACTCTACTCCACTCCACATTACTTGTCACTTCTCCATTTTTCATATTACTATTTCCTTCGTCATCGTTTCAATTTATTTGAAAAGACCAAAATTTTTGGAACCAATCTCTTGATTTCAAAAATATTTAGTGAAAAAGATAAAATATTTGATAAATGGATTTCAACAAACCTTAGGTTCAACCTTCTCGACCTGCATGAACCAATGGTCTGTCACCATCGGATCTCCTCCCCCTGTGAATGTCGGAGGATGATGTGCCCTAAACCTCTTGAGGTTACTCGGACCTCCCTGGTTACTGCTGCCTTGCTTTGTCTGATAGCGTGGTAGTAATCTGACTCAGCAAGGCATATTTGGTCAAATACTAGTAGTGTCTGACCCGGTGCCGTGGGCGCCTCTACGTGCTGCCTGAACTAATACTTCTACCAAGTCAGTGTGAAGTTAAATTCTAATGAAGTATCTCTAAGGCGTAAACATAGCTAGCCCCGAGATAATATTTCATACTAATGTCCATGTGCATGGGTAAATGCAAGACAATAATTCAATATATTAAATGTTTGCAATAAAAAAATTATTTATAAAATTTCATTTAAAATATTTTATTTCGTTTTATTTGATTTTATTTTATTTTATTTTAAAAAATTTATTATTATTATTATTTTTTTCCATTTCATTTTTTTTCTCATTCCGGCCCTATTTGAAAACCACCAAAATATATATATATATATATATATATATATATATATATATATATATATATATATATACTATAACTATATATATATATATATATATATATATATATATACTATATATATATATATATATATATATATTTATTTATTTATTTTTTTTTTTTTTCATTTTTCAGGACATCCACAGGGGCCCAAGTTCAATGTACCCACCCACTTTCCTAAATGCTGTAGAAAATGGTTAGTTGTTAAAAAACAAAAAAAACAAAAAAAAAAAAAAGTAAAAAATACATTTCAAAAATATCATATTAAAAAAGTATATTTTAATTATCAAATATATTTTTGAAAATACAAAACAACTGTGAGAGTTAAATATGGTTAATTTATATAATAAAATGTGAACAGACGTATAAGAGGGGGTCATAAGTTCGAGTTCAAGTGAAGCATAATTTACCACATTATGAAATTAAAAATGTTTGTTATAAAAAAACAACCATGAGGCAATCATTTAAAATATATTTGATAATTATTTTTAAAAATGATTTTGAAATTGCATTTAATATTTTTATAAGAATTTTTGTTTTAAAATGTTGTTATTTTAACTATTTTACATGGCATTATTTGTGTAAATAATTTAAAAATAAGGTAAAAATCAGTGAGAATAATTCTAACAATACCTAACTTGTGTGAAGGATAAGACAACTTTGTTGGAAAGTGAATGGAGTAAATTGCAGTGAGGTATTTGGGCAGCAGCTAGCTTCATGAAACAAGAGGAGTCCAAGTTGAATCCATGTGCGTGCAAAAGCTATATGCACATGGTTCTGTGGATAAACACACAAATAGATAATATAGATATGAGTGCATGGAAGAGTAGATGACAAGATTGAATTTGTGAGCAGTTGAAACAAATTAATATGAACATTGAGGTAAAGAATCATATCTATCCATAATAATAAATTATGTTTGGTTGTTTAACTTTCCATATGTGAGTATGTGACCTAACGCCTAACATAAAGATGATGAAGCATGATATTCGTATATAAACTTGAGCTCTTACAGAAAATTGGATTTGTTATTTGATAAAAATTAATAACATTATTTTCCTCCTTTTGTTCTTATATTCAATTAATGATAACCAAAAACTGAGATATAATTTAGCAAACCCGTATATCGCACAATGTGATGTTCTGATTTTCTCCAACCATTTAATCCAGTCATGCAGTATTGTCGCTTAGGACCCTCACGGATTTAACTTTTATCATTCTCCGATTTGACTTATCATCGCCGCCAGTTCCCAGTGAGAAGCTACCAGCAGCATTAAAATCTAGACTACTAGAAGACTGAAAACCGGACTTGGTTGGCTTCCGAATTGGAAAGTAATAGCTCTGATTCCTGAAGGGACCGCTGAACTGGAGCTGAAGTTAATGGAGCCACAGAGGATCCGTGTGAAAGGATGATGGTGCAGAAAATGAAGGTGCGGCAGCAGTTGATACAGAGAGAGAGACTGCTACTGTGGCTAGTTGATACAGCAAAAGCATTTGCTGCAGTTGCAGCATTGACGGTAAAGCTGTTGGAGACACTTTGATTTGAAGCATTGGAACTGAGAACTTGACTTGGGGAAGTAAACATAGAGAAACTTGAAGTAACTAATCCATTGTTTTGATTAGCATTGTTGGAAGGAGATCCAAAGGAGAACATGCCTGCAGTTGATGTTGAGGCTGAAACAGTTGATGTTGTTAGTATCAGCTTGGATGATTGAGTACTGACCTGCAATTCATCTATTATCCAAAAGGGCATTTAGGCAATGTTCAAAGCAAAAGGAATGGAGTAATCAAACAACAAATATTTCCCCGAACAAATAATCAAATGTTGAAAAGTGGATACTGACCTGCTTGAACTTTCTGGTTTTTAGTTCTGAAAGCTAAATTTGAAGCCAAAAGATTTACCAACAGCGGAGCGAGGAAGAAAATGTAAAGGGTGGAGCCTTTTTGACATCTTTTGAGTCAAAATGACTTACAGAGCAGGAGGGCAGCATTCAGTTCCTTTAGTGGAACAACTGTATCCAAATGTTGAAGAAGGCTGAGAAGCAAAGCCCAGTGGCTGCACAGTCATGCTGGATACTAGTGCAACTGGGAAGGTAAAGGCGGTATTCTTTACAGCAGCAACATGAGTTCCAGAGAAGTTTCTGCATCACTACTACTTTGTTTAATATAGAGCTGAAAAGGGACTACTCAGAAGGAAGAAATTGGGGGCCTCTCTGCTGCTTGCAATATTTCAACAGCAACAGTCTCCTTACGATCCACCAGTGGCTTATCAGCTTATATGAAAAAAAGGCACTTTTATTTGGAATATATTTTTATGACAAACAAGTATACAAGTATGCGACCTAATAGTCCACAGGGAACAAAGAATAAGAGTTAATATTATAACTGTAGTGAGGAGGAAATACAGGTCACCACTTGATTATCAGAATACAGCAACAAACCATAACAAATGAAATTGCTGGTCAGCAACGAATGATAGGAAAGAGAGAGCAAGTGCATACCTCATGGACACTTTGCCTGAAAAGCCCTTTTTCTGTGTAGGAGAATGAATGACAGAGTTCTTCAAGGCATAATCTGCATTTTTACAACACTAGGGACAGCGTGCTTTACTTGAGGCTGTAGAATCAACATTCTCAGGCTTTTAAGAGCCTGTCCGCGTAACATTGATGGTGACAACAGCAGGGGTGATTTCTCTTTTCTCCATTGCAACAGCTAACAGTTTGAGTTGAGATGATTTTCATATGGTTATAAAATATGAAATAAGAGAAACGTTTATTAAAGTTTTGGAAGGAAAATACACAAAATACATTCTTTATTTTTAAAAAAAAAAATTCATGGATAACAAATAAGACCAGAGTATATATTCCCTTTTTTTTTTACCTCTTTCTTTCCTTCCATTTTTTTCTTTTAGGTAGTAATGTTTGGTTGACAGTAAAGTACTAAGGAAAAAATTTATTAGGAAAGTGTTTTATTTGTGAGTCTATGTGTATATAATTATTCTAGTAATGTGTGCCCAACTTATGGTTATAAAATATGAAATAAGAGAAACATTTATTAAAGTTTTGGAAAGGAAAAATACAAATACATTCTTTATTTTTAAAAAAAAATTCATGGATAACCAAATAAGAAAATTTGCCTCTTACCTTTTTACCTCTTTCTTTCCTTCCATTTTTTCTTTTAGGTAGAAATGTTTGGTTGACCGTAAGTATAGGGAAAAATTGTGGAAAATTGTTTATTTTATTTGGAAGTCTATATGTATATAATTATTATAGTAATGTATTTTTTATATGGTTATAAAATATGAAATAAGAGAGAAACATTTATTAAAGTTTTGGAAATGAAAAATACAAAATACATTCTTTTTTTCTTTTTTTTTTAAATTCATGGATAACCAAATAAGAGAAAATTTATATATTCCCTTTTTACTTATTTTCTTTCCTTCATTTTTTCTTTTAGGTAGTAATGTTTAGTTGTGTAAGTACTAAGGAAAAAATTATTAGGAAGGTATTTTATTTTATTTTATGATCCTAATAAAAATCTCAAAAAAAATAAAATATAAAGCAATTTTTTTAAGAAGCGTATGTATTTTCAATTTATTTAATTTGAGGATGGAAAAAATAACTTATTGACTTTTATGTGTATTTTGGTGCTCTTTCATTCTGCCCTTTTGAAACCAGTTGGGACCATAATGGAAGGTTTCTCGGTCCGGTTCACCCATTGGTAGTGCCATTTGACCGATCATGAACGCTAAACGATTGGGTTCTGAAGCGAGCGGTCCAACAACCCATTAACCATTTACAGATCCAACCCATTATACATTTAAATGAAACTCTTAAATTTCGACCCACATATCTGATTTGATTCAACCTGGCGAAATTGGCTGTATCATATGAAAATGGCAAGTGTATATAAAGACCCTCAATTCTTTATCTCTTTCCGATGTGGGACAAGATTAAGGGGGTTTGAAGAATAAAAGAAAAAATTTCAGCTTGCAAGATTCGAACCTAGGTCTAAGAATGATAGGTAAGTTCTTAAACCACTATGCCAACTTGAGTTTTTGGTGAATGTTGTAGCCAAAACAAATTCCCTATAATATTCATTTCTAAAATTATTACAATATAAATGTAAATATTATTTTTCATTTTCAGCATTTTATATTTTTCACGAAATTTATAATACTAAATTATGTTTAAAAAAGAAAATTTAAAATTTACTTTCAATAAGATTTAAATTTTCAATAAATTCTTTTATAGTATTTGAAATTTCTTTTTCAATTGAAGTTAAATATTGATACGACTATATAAAAATAAATAAATGGTAATGTATTTTTATATGGTTATAAAATATGAAATAAGAGAGAAACATTTATTTAAAGTTTTGGAAGAAAGGAAAAATACAAAATACATTCTTTAGTTTTAAAAGATTATGATAATAAATAAGAGAAAAATTTATATTCCTTTTTTAAAACACACAGTTCTCTCCTTCCATTTTTCTCTTAGGTAATATTTGGATTGTTAAATGGCCTAAGGAAAAAATTTATTAGGAAAATTATTTTATTTTATTTGGATGTCTAATAAAAATCATAAAAAAATCAAATATAAACAAAATTACTGAAAATTTGTATGTATTTTCAATTTATTTAATTTGGGGATTGGAAAAATAGCTTGTGACTTCATCATGTTTTAATTAACATTGTTTTTTATCTTTCACTGGAAAAAAAAATATATAACAATTATGAACTACAAGAATTTAAAAGGCAACTAGAACATATGCGGCAAGGCGCAAGAAGTTGGCTCGTTAGAGAGCTCACTCGAATTCGTTTATTAAGTTAAATGAGCCAAGCCGAACATTTTACGAGAACATTAAGTTAAATAGGCGAGCCGAGCAACCTCGAGCTTCGGCTCGTCATTGTAAACAAGCTCGTGAATAGGCACCGTGAGCAAGCTCGTTAACCGGGCTGGGTGAGACATGGAGAAGCTTGATGCACAACAAATTTTCCTTCAAATGAACATAATGAATATTTTAACTCTGCTTGATGAGTTAATTGAGCTTTGTTGTGCTATCTTTTTAATTTGGTGTAATATTATTCTTTTAGATGAACATTTTCAATTCAGAGCATGTTTTTTGAGGGACTGTGAACTCAACGACGTTCGCAGGCAACACCCTGAGCTCGGCTCAAGTCGACTCTTAAATAAAACCATTGAGCAAGCTCGTTAACCAGGCTCGTGAACAAGCTCGTTAACTAGGCTCGTGAACAGGCTCGTGAAGTTAAGCAGAGCCCAGGCAGAAATGCCTCTCATTCATTTCGTCATTCAGTAAAGCGAGGCCAGTAGATAGCTGAGACCCTCCTCGCTTTAAGCAGAGCTGAGCCAAGCTTGTCTAGCCTCTGCTCTAGAGCTCTTCAGTTACACACTAAAGGCAGCGGATCATTAAACATTTTTCATATCCATTTAAAAAAGAGCATTAGTCTTTTCCAAAAAATAATTAGATATTTTAGAAAATATAATTAGATTTTAAAATGAATGTAATAGGAAGGAAAATAATTAGATAATTTATGAAAATATAATTTGATTTTAAAATGAATGTAAGATATTATCGGTATAGTAAAAAAACATTCGTCTTTTCCAAAAATATAATTAGATATTTCAAAAAATATAGTGGAATTTTAAAAAAGGAATGTAATAGGAAGGAAAAATAGTCAAATAATTTATGAAAATATAATTTGATTTTTAAAAGGAATGAATATTATCGGTTTCTAAGTGTTTTTAGGATTCAAAAGCGTTTTTCATAATTTAGCTGAATGCACTTTATTTCAACACTTAAAAGTATTTTGACCTAAAATATATAGTGTATTAAAAAATCTATAACAGCATATTATAGATTAATAATTAAGGAGCTGTATTTCAAAATAATAATAATAATAATAATAATTAGGAGCTGTCAAAAAAATAAATTAATAATACTTCGACCAAAACCTATATAAAAAATTTATAATTACGTGTTCATCATTTTAAAAAGATGAGGCATATAAGGAGAAGAGGGGTCTAGATTGGAGTCTAATAAAGATAATTTATTACATTATAACTAAAGTATTGTATTATAAAAAAACATAATTATGTCCTATTAAAAACTATTGTTGAAAGGCTATTAGTTAATAATTTCATAAAACCTATACAAACTAGGTTTCAATCTGGCCGGCGGAAAGGGTTTTCTTACCCCTCCCCATGTCTCTCCAGGATCCAAATTAATAAATTTGTTCTTTCTCAAAAAAAAAGAAAAAAAAAAAAAAAGAAAAGGAAAAGAAACAAAAGTTGTTTTATATTATATGTATATAATTATTTTTAGTAATGTATTTTTATATGGTTATAAAATATGAAATAGAAACATTTATTAAAGTTTTGGAAAGGAAAAATGCAAATACATTCTTTATTTTTTTAAAAAAATTCATGGATAACCAAATAGAAAATTTATATATTCCGCTTTTTACCTCTTTCTTTCCTTCCATTTTTCTTTTTAGGTAATGTTTGGTTATTAAGTAAGTACTAAGGAAAAATTTATTAGGAAAATTATTTTATTTTATTTGGAAGTCTAATAAAAATCTCAAAAATCAAATATAAACAAAATTACGAAAAGCTGTATGTATTTTCAATTTATTTAAATTTGAGGATGGAAAAAATAACTTATTGACTTTTATATGTATTTTAATTTTCTTTTTCCTTCTATATATACTTTTCGAGCCGGTCAGTTAGTCGGCCGAAAGAGTTTTCGGTCAGAGTTCACCGATGAGTCAGTGCCATTTGACGGTCATGAACCGTGGAAACCGTAGTTGAACCCGTGGAACCCAAATGATTGGACCGGTGGACCGCTCGAGCCGAGCAGTTACATGTGGCCGGATAGTCCAACCCAACTCAACCATTAACCATTTAAAAGGACCCAACTCATTATACATTTAAATGAAACTCTTAAATTCCGGCTTTACATATCATAGGCTGATTCTAACTTTGTGTGAGAAGTCATTGTATCCTTATGAAAATGAAGGAGTATATAAAGACCCTCAATTCTTTGTATCTCTATCCATGTAGGACAAAATTAAGGGGTTTGAAGAATAAAGAAAAATTTCCAACTTGTAAGATTCGAACCTAAGTCCTCCAAGGACAATAGGTAGGTTCTTAAACCCGCTATATGCGAGATTGAGATTTGATGAATGTTGGCAAACAAATTTATAATATTCATTTCTAAAAATTATTACAATATAAATGTAAATATTATTTTTTCATTTTCAATAAATTTTATGTTTTCACGAAATTTATAATAATACTAAATTATATTTTAAAAAGAAATTTTAAAATTTTACTTTCAATAAAGATTTAAATTTTCAATAAATTCTCCTTTATAGTATTTGGAAATTTATTTTTTTCAGTAAGTTAAAATATTGATACGACTATATAAAAATAAATAAATAGCATTATAAATATTAAATTATATATATTTAAAATAATTTTATATTTTAAAAATTTATAAATTATATATTTATGATGTCACTTAGGATTTCAGCAGCGAGTTCGGCCAGTGGTCAGACAAATGAACCATGAGCGTAACTTTTTAGGATTATTCGCGATGCAGTTTTAAAACATTGACTTTTCACGAAAAAAAGATATACCAACAATTATAACTACGAAAATTTAAAAGGCATTTGATTAAATTTAAACATTTTTCATATCCATTTACAAAAAAGCATTCAAAATAATAATAATAATAATAATTAGGAGCTGTCAAAAAAATAAATTAATAATACTTCTGTGAGACCCCGAAAAATCCATGTTTTCTAAGGAATGATAAAATGGTAATTTCGGTTGAAAATCCGGAATTTTTCTAGATCTCGGATGTGAACGGACTTCAGATTAGGTCGTCTCGCGGGAAATCTAGCTACTCGTCGAATTCGTCGGTCGAAGCCGGTCGAATTTCACGTTTTTCGAGCAAGGAGGGATGTAGGACACTTGACACGTTTTTGGGTGGCGAGGCGACATGCGATGTCGGTCACGGTGCGATCAAACAGTGAGCTCTCGATTGGGGCTCACATAGCGACCTGGCATCGTACCATTAGAGGAAATCTCAAGTGGTTGGATAAGGATAAGGTGTAATCACTCTGCCAATAAATCAGGGGTGACATGTGGCATTGAGAGGACTTTCTCTTGTCCACTCTTGACCCGTGGTTTGGGAGAGGAAAGGAAGAGAGAGAGACAGTAGAAAGAGATAGAGAAAGAGAGGGTTTTTAGGAGAGAAGCTCCACCTTCTCTCTAAAGTTTCTCGATGATCGGATGGCGAGCTCGAGGCGAGAAATGAAGTTAACACACGGCGAGGACTACGTGGGTCTGGAGTTTGGGGGTTTCGACAAACTCAGGAAGGTAGGGTTTTCCTCCTGCTTGGCACGCTTTTTGTAAGGGCCGTACTTGTGGATGGGGATTTGTTGAACTGGATGGCGCGTGGTTTCGATTCAATTTGGTCGAATGAAATCCTAAGGGAGTGTTTTGGACCGGTCCACGGACTGTTGGGTGATTTGTGTGTGATGTTGTGTTATTGCCGGCGGGTGGTCAACATCTCTTAAGTGTGATTTTGTGGGCAGTTCAAGATGAGCTGTGGTTAATACCCCTTAGCCCATGTGAGCTAAGTTTATGTTATTGTTTAGCAAATAGAATAACATGATTTATAGGAATAATTACATTAATATATGCATGAGTGATATATTAGCATGTGTTGAATATTTGTGTGTCATTGCGTTCTTGACAAGTGGGAGTAACCAGTAGGGAAATTCTACTCTTTGGGCATTGCTGCATTTGTCGAGGAATATATTTTGAGTCTTGAAGGCGTGCTTGGGGATGGGACATCAGGACCTTAGAGGCGAAGAAACGGCCAAGATGGCCTTATCTTGTATTTTCTAAAATTCTGGGCAAGAGACCCATTTTTTTTGTATAAATTGTAAACAAATAGTAATTAAATCATTTTGTATAAAATATACATTTTATGAGTAGGATGTGTAGGCCAGATGGCCATATTTGCATGTATGGGTCTCGTAACATGAGACATGTAGATTTCGTGAGTTGTGGGTAGTCAAACGGACACCCGATTTTGGGGCGTCACAACTTCGACCAAAACCTATACAAAAAATTTATAATTACGTGTTCATCATCTCACAGGCGGGGCATAAGGAAAAGAGGGGTCCTGATTGGAGTCTAATAAAGATAATTTATTACATTATAACTAAAGTGTTTAATTATAAAAAAAAAAAACTTATAATTATGTCTAATATAAAAACTATTGTTGAAAGGCTATTAGTTAATAATTTCCACTTAAAATCTTAGGGTATAACTGGTACATGATTATGAAATATTTAAAAAAAAAATTTAAAATTGTTCATGATATTTTATAAAATAAAAGTTTGTTTGAAAACCTATAATATTTAAATATTTTAAATAAATTTATATTTTTTTGTTTTATTATAGATCATTTTATTTGTTTGCATGAATATATATATATATATATATATATATATATATATATATATATATATATATATATATATATATATATATATATATATACTATATATATATATATATCTAAATATCATTTAAGCAGTGAACATAGAAGTAACAAAGCGAATGTTTTTAGGCTAACAAAAAGATGTTATTTAAAAACATAACATTTTCTATTTTTTAAGAACATAAAATAATTTTATCAAAAAAAAACATAATAAAAAACAATTTTGATATTTTAAATATGGTTTTTGCTTTATTTTAGAAAATAATATAAGCTGATAGCGAAAATAGTTAATCGTAATCTTTTATAGTCATGAGTTTGATTTTATACAAATTTTATTTTATTTTTATAAAATTATTTATGAGGATAAGTAATGAAAATTTATCCTTTCATTATTTTAATCTATTTGATGGAGTGAGTTTATAATAATTCCTCATTATTTTATCTTTTGATAATTTGAAATATTATTTATCATAACTTCATATAAATGTACAAAAAAGTATTTTATTACATTACATATTATATAATAAAATAATTTATTATGTTAGTAATTTGAAGCTACATAAAAATAATTTATACATTTTATGGTTTCAAGTCATACATAATATACTTCGGATACATGTTCTTATAGCTGATAAAAATATTTTACAACTAGAAACTATGTAAAATTAAGAATATACTTTTAATAAGTGAAAATTATTATTTTATATGATTTTATTATTATAGCTTGAAATTCAATGTAGGATATTCTACATTTTTCTTCAAAAGTAATATTCATCAAAATGCATAATGTGTACATATAATAAACTTTTGTAAGTCTGTTACATTAATATAATGAATATGTTATGTTATGTGACATATGAAACAACATAAAGGATATTTTGTCTTTTTGTCGAGTATGAGGTGTCTGGCCCGAACTCATGCACACCTGAAAGATACTTTTAAGTTATACATCCAGGACTAATCCCATTCAAAGCAGGATAGACCCGCAAGGCTTGATAAAGTTCTACCCACGTAACATTTGCGCATTCGGTTCTCGAACTTCGAGACCTTTAGTTAAAATAAGAGAGACCATAACTATCTCACCTTCATGTTCGAGTGGTTAAAGGGATATTTTTGTCTTAACAGAAAGGGATTACTATTTCATTGTATGATATTTTGTCTTAACAAAGGGATTACTATATCATATTTTTAATAGTTTAAGAATTTTCTTCCTATTATTATTATTTTTTAAATGCTATAAAGTGCTCAAAAAGATTTCATTTACATTAAAAAATAATTTCAAATACGATGATCTAGATTTTTTTTTTAAAAGTTTATTATTTAGAACAAATGATAAAAAAATCGCGAAGTATCCGTTGATGATATGTCGGTCGAACTCTAAATGATTAATGGCTTGTTTGAATGGAAAATGGGCAAAAAAGCGGATGTTTCGTCGATATATCGGTGGTCCTTGACCGATATTTTGGCAACACAATTAGAGAACATGTCGAACGTGAGTCACGCGCCTAGAGGAGTTATGGATATACCGATAAAATTGGCTATTTTTTTTAAATTGGTTCAACACGTAGCCTTAATTTAAAACTTCCCTCGTCGACAACTCAATTTTTAATTAATAAATTATAAATTTAGTTTTTTGAGATTCTGATAAAGTAAACTGTCGATTGGGACTTGAACCGGAATTGTCTCCTTCCTATATCCTTATATTTTACTAAGCGATGAGCGTTCTACCATACACTACAAGAGTAGGCTTTTAGTTGAGTCAACGGCCCGACCAAAAGTAAGACCAAGTGCAACCATATGATATAGATCTGAAGAAAATGAAATTTGCGACTAGACGTGGCTATAGGGGCATAACTAAAAATTCTGAGTTACAATTTTAGTCTTGACCCTACTAAAAGGTGGTTTGGCCTATGGATGGAGGCATTTTACGGCCTCGGCTAAAAGAGATGACTATGGATGGGGTTATTTGATGGCCTTGATTAAAGGATGTTTATAGATGGGGCTATTTCTAACCACAACTAAAAAGTGTCTATGGATAGGAACATTTGTAGCGCGCTAAAAAATGGTTTATCGACCATGAAAGATGATAATCTTTTATTTGGTCGCAACTATAAAAGTGATGGATGGGGCTATTTTTGTCGCAACTAAAAGGATGGCTATGGATGTAGCCATGTTCTTGGCTGCAACTAAAAAGGTGGCTATGGATGGGGGCATTTTTGACCTTGACTAAAGGAGTGGCTTTGGATGAGGTTATTTTCTAGCCTTGACTAAAGAGTGGCTATGGATGGGGAAATTGCAGTGCAGTGACTAAAAGATAGGCAAAACTAAAGGAGTGGTATGGATGGGGACATTTATGGCATAACTAAAAAATAGTTTATCAACCATGAGAGATGATAATCTTTTTATTTTGGCGCGACTAAAAGGGTAGTATGGATGGGGCATGGTATGGATGTGGCGTGTTCTTGCGTGCAACTAAAAGGTGGCTATGAATGGGGGCATTTTTTGGCGCCTTCATGATGGCTTTGGATGGGGTTATTTTCTAGCCGCAGCTAAAGAGTGGCTATGGATGGGAAATTTTTGGTTGCAACTAAAAGATAAACCAAAACTAAAAGGGTGGCAACTAAAAGGATATGGCTATAGATGGGTTATTTTGTAGTACGCAACTAAAATGATGACTATGGATGTGCTTTTTGAGGCGCCTTCAAAGGGAAGTTATCTACGGATGACATCGTTCCTTAGCATAACTATAAAAGGATATTTGGTGATGAAAAAACATCTTTTGGATTTACTCCCGAGAACAACATTTTTTATTTTAAAATTAATTTAAGTTGGATTGACCAATGACTGACAAAGAAGCAGTGAGATATGCGAAAACAAAGTATTGACGAAATATCAGAAAAACTACATCAACAAAATGAATACATTGAAAACAAAGTATTGAGCTCTTGGCGATCATAATATTGTTTTTAACTCCAAGAGCTACACTTAAGCTTGAGACTATCATGATGTTGCATTCAAATAAACCAAATAGTACTTAACGAAGGAATCTACAGATACATCCTGGCGTCTTGAATGTTCTTGGTGAAACCAAAAATACGCCCGTCTTTTCTTACGAATACGCATAATGTCAAACCAAAAACTGATTTAGGTAAATAAAAGTGCACCATGAAAACAATTAATGTATCCTTATTGACATTCTCTAATAACGACATCATAATATACGTAGAACCGAGAAAAAATCAACTTCTAAGAACCCGGGATACGATTACCAACGGCTCTAAAATCTAAAGATGATATGTAGTCAAATTCGAAAATACATGGGGGGAAAGCATCAAGTATTAGGCGTAGGTGAGCATAACAATAACAATAACAATACTACAGTCATTTCCCGTATCTGACAGTACAAATTCGGAAGAATACTTACTTTTCAAATAAATAAAATTACCCATCAGAACATATTAGGTGATTCAATAAAAGCCTACAACACAACGCAGCTTAGCAATAGTACTAAGATGAAAGAAGAAAGCCCCCTGAATCCAGCACTCTCAAACTCTTCGAGGACACCATCTGTCTGGCGAAACCATTACTTTTCATGTCGAGGACATTATAAAGATGATCAAAACAAAAAATAAACAAAAATGTCACGGAAAAATTATCAAGGAAACATGAGATATAAATATAAAAAATTTGTCTTCTTCGGACAAGCTCCACAGTACTCTTGGTAATATCTTAGAAATGATAGAGCCTAGATAATTCTTTGAGAAAGGACCTATCTGATGTTGCCCTCAAACATATTCTTACAGCACACTTCTTAGTTTTCTCGCTCATAGCAAAGCATGAGCAAGGTTTATAAACTTTATTTTTTTCTTTTACACATTCCATTCTCAATTTTCTAGTATATTAAAATTAGTATAATTGCATTACCTTTTAATTGAATGTTTCATTTAAACACGAGGAATCTTCAAATTTTATTTAATTAAATTAGATTTTTTAAATTATGATTTCAAAGAATTAATATACGTAGAGAGGTCAAGTTTCACTTCATTCAAGCTTTATTCAATCAATGGACACAAGGAAAAATTACCGGAGTAGGCTATCAATCATAAGACACAGCTCAGGGTTACCGATAAGCTTTATTCGAACGCATAATAGAAAGATAGTTTTACTGAAACATAGATAATCATTTTGCATGAAACTTGTATAGGGTAAGACATGAGCGATTAAGCTACTGCTTTAAAACAAGCAATCGGCGGTCAGCGGTGGTGATGGAATTATGTCACCATACACACGTTTGCCTCCTCTGTAGAGTACTCGATAAAAGCGTCCATAGTTAACGCAAATTATTGTTGTCACATGTTGCAGAGAATTGATGATGAATAGTAACCACCTGACCTTCACCGAGCAAGGTGTGAATGGCGCCTCACCAATGGCTTCTTTTAGGGGTTTCCACCCTTTCGAGGTGCTCCGCAGTTGACCAGCTCCTCCTTGTGGCCATTAATAAATCATACCTTGATCACATTCGGAGATGATATCACAAGAATTTCATTGCGTAACAAAGTTTTGACGGAAGCGAAATCGATTTAAAGTGGGGAACGATTCAAATACAAAACACCTTATATAAAAATAAGTGCTAAGGGACGGAAACAGCGTCGATGTAGGATTAATAACAAAATTTACACTAAGTAAAAATAAATTTTCTTCCAAAAACCTTGATCAAAATTTCAAAGCGAAATTTCGGAACTCATTATCTTGTATTTCCTTTTACGTCGGTATGAACAAATTTGATTCTCTCAAGCGACCTAACAATATAAATATCTAAAATATAGTAATCCATGATAATAATAAATCTAAAAAGTTATAAACCCATAACCAAAAGCAACTAATCACCATACGAACAAAAAAGTTATACTAGTAGTATGTTAAACGAGAAAATGCCTATATTTTAATCAATCGATTACATTCCCTTTTAGTTGAAAATCATACGAATTATAGAGGCGCTCGAGAGAAACAAACGTGCAGACTGGGGATCTATCTTCAAAAATAATGCTTAGTTAAGGAGCAAGCGCGATTTTCTAGAATTTCATACAAGAATTACAATTTCGTAGTCATTACCCATCTGATATGGCCTTGATCAAACTACGAATTCACGAAGCTTCTTATTGATCGAATCAATATCACGAAAAAAGCACCCGAAATATGCATATTCGGTCGAGATTATAAAAAAAAAGGGACGGATCAATAGATCTGAGGAGAGAGAGAAGAGAGGTACCTTCTCGAAGGCTTGGGTGCTGTGAAGTGAGCTCCACGAAGAGTCAGATCGACCTTGCTCATATACTCCCATGAGATGTTGGACTTGAGAGAGGAGGGAAAGGGGGTAGGGTTTCTTCTTCAAATAGACAGGGAGAGGAGGCATTAGGCTAATGCGGTTTTTGTGCGAGCAATATTATGTGATCTGTTTGGAGCACACCATAGCTATCTTGGACGCTACACGAATGTCCTCCATCAAACATCGTGTCTTCTCATATTTTGATTATGATAAAAGGTGTGCCAAAGGCTTAATAAAAAATAATTAAAAGAAAAATTATAACTAATCACGTGACTTGGTTAAGAAAATTTAAAGGAAATTAAGTTACTTTAAAAGCAGGATATATATTTGATTAAGTAAAGATCGACCTTTATATAATATTAATTTAAATTAATTATAGATTGAAATTGTCTTAACACTTCTCACTGTAAAGAGCTATTTAAAAAAGAAACAAATTTGAATTAAATATTTGATTGATCAATTACATAAACCAAATATTTGTATTTAAAAAAACAAACTAAATGATCCTTTTTACATAAACTCTTCAACAATTTTAATCTCAATGGGCAATGTAGGCAAGTTGGTAAGATTCAAAACATCCTTTGTCGAATTTCCATCTCGAATTCCTTTCTTTTGCAATTTTATTCGAATTTTATGAAATTTCCATATCATAGAAAAATATCCATAAACCGATGGAAAAATTAAGACTTTTAAGATTTTACATTTAAATCCTAATAAATCTGATATTTTATAAAGTATTAACAATTTGTAGTTGTAGTTGCGGCTCAAGTCTAATCGCAGCTATATAGTAACTTACAGTTGTAACTCAAGTCTCTTTAAGCTATTTATGAATATTTTTAGTTAAGCTCGTCTTTCGCTTGTATAGAAGTCACTTTTAATTGAGACTCAAATCTATATGCAACTATAAAGTCACTTTTAGTTGAAAATAAATCATATCTTCCTAAATTCACTTTTGGGTGAACTAAATCTTTAAATGCAACTATAAATCACTTTTAGATTTGAGAGACACAATCCACATCCCGCAACTATAAAGTCACTTTTGAATTGAGACTCAATCCTAAATGCAACTATAGAATCACTTTTAGTTTGGGGACACAACCATCATAACTATAGAGTCACTTGTAGTTTGCGGCTCAATAAATATGAAACACTAAAAATATGCTTTGAATTTGCAAATTTTTGTGAAACTAAAGTAATGTCCTTATAAGTCACTTTTCTTGTAGTGCATCAGGACTAATCCTCGTTCAAAGCGGGATAGACCACAGTAATGAGTTCTACCACGCTAACACGTTGCATTCCCGAGTTCTCGAACTCGAGACCTTTGGTTAAAATAAGAGAGACCCATAACTATCTAGCACCACATGTTCGATGGATTTGGGGATATTTTTGTCTTAACAAAGGGATTACTATTTACCATTGCATGATATTTTTGTCTTAACAAAGGGATTACTATGTCATATTTTTAATGGTTTGAATTTTGCTTCTATTATTATTATTTTTTTAATGTATATAAGAAGTGTCAAAAGATTTCATTTACATTAAAAATAATTACAAATCAGTGATCTAGATTTTTTTTTTTTTTTAAAAGTTTCACTTATTTAGAACAAATGATAAAAAAAATCGTGAAATATCGTTTGTGTGCTTATATCGTCGAACTCCAAATGATTATGGCTTGTTGAATGGAAAATGGGCAAAAAAAAAGCGGATGTTTCGTCGATATATCGAGTGATCCTTGGCCAGGTATTTTAGCAACACAATTAGAGAACATGTCGGGAAAGTGAGTCCAGCCTAGAGGAGTTGTGGATATCTTGATAAAATTGGTGATTTTTTAAAATTGGTTCAAACCGCGTAGCCTTAATTTAAAACTTCCCTAAATCCCGTGGCTCCTTTGAATTTTAATAAAATAAATTATAAATTTGATTTTTTTAAGGATTTTACAATAAAGTAAACTATCGAATTTGAGACTTGAACCCAGGAGCGGATTTAAGCCACCATGCTCGTATATTTTATAAGCGATGAGCGTTATATATATGAGAAATTTATGCATGATGACCATATGATTTATCCTATTATTTTGAAATATAATTTATTTTATCTTAAAAATTATTATACTTAACGCTTTCATTTTTTTTATATTTATCATTTCACTTTTGTTGTAATTTTTTATATTTTTTCAATATTTAGAAATATAGTTATTTTTAAATTTCTTAATATATAATAATAATAATAATCACTATAAGCAGTAATAAGGTTATGATATTTTATAATTTAAAATAAATTTAATAAAATAAATTACCAATTAAATTTTAATAATTAACTACTAAATTAAATTAATAACAATAATAAAAAGTTAGCAACAATTATAAAAGTTTTGAAAATATTATTTAAAACATAACATAATTAGTTTTTACTTTTTAAATAAATAAATAAAAGTATTTCAAATACAACATATTTGCGTATCATGTATCTCTCTCAATATATATATTTGATAGAATGTTCAGCATTTAAAAGAACCAAACATTAAATTCAAAATTTTAAAATTATAGAAAGTGAACCCGAAACACTTTCAATGTAAAATCAAAATTTTCAAATTTAAGTATCACTTCAAAATACACTTTCAACTTAATTCATAATTTCCGAAATTTTAGAAAGTGATTCAAAAGACACTTTCAGTTAAAATTTAAGGTTATCAAAATTTTAGAAAGTGTTTCTTGAAAAAACACATTACCAATGGCAAAAAAATATATTAGATTTAAAAATATTTCTCTACCTTTTGTATTTTAGAAAATTTTATGTTTTTCGCCTAAATGTCAAAAAAGCCCGAACATAAAATGTAAAAAAAGCATTTCCGATAGTATAGCGGGAGATGCGCAATAAGAGCTAAAGTGATAATGTGGACATTATAAGAAATATTTGGAGTGATGGCAGAGTAAAATTAAACTGCAACCAATATTTTATAGGAAAAACACATTTTTAGCCCCATGCCTTTTAAAGTGTAGGGGGTAAATATGTAAGACCCGAGGAATTCCAAATTTATGGAAAAATGGCAAAATCGTAATTTCGTTAAAAAAATTGTTATTTCGGCTAAAAAAATCCGTAATTTATTCTCTAGATCTCGGATGACGAAACGGATTTCACCGTTGGAATCGTCTCAAAAAATCTAGTTAACGTATAATTTCATAATATTAGGGAGCGGTGTTCGGAGTTGGGGCGTTTTCGAGGCATTGCGTTTAGTGCAGTAAAGCGATTTGATGCGGCAATCACATATAACAAGTACTCATGTACCATAAGTGGTATGAGTAAAGAAATGGCCAGCCCGGGCCCAGCCAAAGATAGTGCTGAATGTGGCGGAGAAAGAATTAATCAATTAAAGTGATTAAATAAGAATAAAATGAAATGTAGGCAGTGCTCTTCTTCATTTGCAATCAAAGGGCAAAAGAGAAAAGCGGAAAGCGGGACCGGGAAATCGCGGAGAGGAGCAGTTAAGGAGAGTTTTAGAGAGAGGAACTTCTCTCTAGGAAATACAAGCCCGATCAGGCCGTCGGCGGTGCCGGAACAGAGGAAGCGCTCTGCGCGGAGAGGGCCGTGGGTGCACGGTTGGAGTTTCACCGAAGACTCAGGAGGTAGGGTTCTCCTGGCAGGTTTTATTCCCATTTTAAAGTGTTTCACAGTCATTTGGGTCAGATGAGGTCGTTAGGGGCCGTTTGATCGATCCTGAACCTTGGGACCCGGGTGTCTGGATTTGAAAATCAAATGGAAGCGATCGTAATTTGCTCCACGGCTATTGGTGTAAATTATGCATTTGTGTGTTGATCGTGTATTGATTGGATTGAGGCGGAAATGGTAGTAAGAGCCGGAGTTCACTAAGTGAACCGAGGTTTTGTGATTTTTCCGGGAATAGTAAACGAGGGTTTCACTATTCCCAAAATAGTGTTCTCAAAATATAATTTTGTGAAAATATGTGTTTGGCCGAGTGATTTAAATTAAATTGCTCGTGTTTGATTATTAGCCCAAGTGAGCTAATTTTGATGTTTGAAATGATAATTACATGACATGATTGTGTGATTGGATATTATGTGAATATGTGCATGTTTACATATTTGCATGTGAATAGACTGTATTGGAATTGGCATACATGCGTTCCATATGCCTTTGGAACATCCTAGGACTATAGGAGTTAGTGCATGGGGCAGTCTGGAAAAAGAGTTCGGAGGGTTGTCTAAAAATATTAATTATCGAAGGGTAGTCCAAATTAAAAATATCAATCGTCGGAGCGGCCCAATTGATATTCATCGGAGGGTAGTCCATAAACAAATATATATCAATCGTCGGAGCGGCCCAATTGATATATATACATCGGAGGGTTGTCCACAAACTAACAAAATAAAAATTCTCATACGAGGCTTAGGTGAGTGTGAGAGAGTCGGTGAGGACTCGGGATGCGAGTTAATTCGTATAGACATTCAAGTAGGATCATGCATTTGCTTGAATGTGTCAATTTAAATTCTGGAACATTGCGCACTTAGGTGGTAGTGGCCCACTTGAGGCGATTCCACTCACGAGCATTAGCTCACCCTGAGTCGTCGGGACCTTTTCACAGTACGAGGAGCGTGCGAGGGATGAAGCTCGTCTGAGATGGATTAGAAAGAAAGTAGGGTTGTGGCTTTGATGTATACATTTATTCAAACTATTTTCAGTTTAATGTATTGTATTGTATAAGGTATAAACATATTAACTCTTACAACCATGGAGTAACATAGTTGGATTCATAGTTGGCATGTATAATTGAGTGTTGTTTATGCGCCCAAGTGGCCGTAATTGATATATTGGATTATATTGAATTTGTTTAGGACCCGAGGTTTATGCGAGGTTCTGTGTTGGGTGAGCTCCACTGCCTAGGAGACTACTGCCGGGTTTTCGTGAAAAATGTCGGGTCACGAGCATTCCACAGTATGTCCATGTGAGTTGGGTAGTCAGCGGACCCCGGGTTTAGGGCATCGGCCCAGTATCGAAGCCGAGGTAGCGGTTACCTTGGGATTTCGGTGGAGTGTAAGAGGATTTAGGTATACGAAATACCTAGGACTTGATGGGCACATGATAGATCATACATCATTGTGCATTTTGGTGAATTAAAATGTGATGGGTGATTGAGTTGTGCATTTTGATGAATTCATTGTGTTGTATGTGAATTGTATGAAATTGTATGCTTGGTGAGTAGCATAGGAGGAATTGTTGAAGACTAGGGTCGAGAAAAGATAACCTTAGGTGTTCAGGAAATTATGGGCGAAACGATTCGAGCTTAGACAAGAAATAAACGAAAAAAAAAAATTTCTCGATAATGCTCAGTTTTTATGAGAATGGGTTTGTGGAATTACAGAAGAATTATTCGATTTTTGCACAAGAAAAAGGGTTTTAATTAAACCCCTGAAAATGATAATTATACAAATTAAAATTTTATATAAAATTTTAGGTGATTTGAAGGGTTAAGCTATTGCATCATCAAATGGTAGCAGGTTATGTAAGGGCTGGAAGGGCCTAGAAGTAGCAGGGAAGGCTACTGGAGGATTTGAAAAAAAAAAAAAAAGTACAAAATTTTAAAAAAAATTTCTTGGGGGTGATTTAGTATATAAGATATTCATATTGCATTTACTACAAATGCATTGACGAGGTATGTGAAAATGTTTTCTTCCGGTGTGTGAATAGTATCTTGAGGTTGTGTTTATGTCTCAGAGATACTTCATTGAATTTTAAACTTGCAATTAGACAAAATTCTCAAAAAAAATAAATTTCAAAAAAAAATAAATAAATAAAATTTTCGAAAATAAATTTTTTGTTGAAAACAATATTTTTAACGCAAAAATTTGATTGCCTTGCATTACCTGAAAATGCAAGGATAGTGTGTATCTAGCGGTTACATGTAATAGATAGTGTCTCGGTGTGTTATGCCTTAGAATCTGTAGTGAGATTAACACCATTGAAGCGCCCTTAGATGGCTAGTCGAGGACGGGGCGTGGGGCGTCCACGGGGTATTGGTCGGGCACCACGGTGTTTGATCGGCGAGACTTTCTTGGGGTGCCAAATTACTCTGGCCGGTACTATCGCCTGTTTGGTATAAGCGAGGTAGGCGGGAAGATCCTATTAACCTCGAAGGTTTGGGAGCATCATCCTCGGACATTCACGAGGAGATTCGATGGTGACGGACCATTGATTTATGCGGTCGGGGAAGGTGTTAGAGGCCGTAGGATTACCTCGACCGACCCGGATAGGCTAGGCTGCGTTAGCTGATGAGGCCAATCACGATTGGAAATGGGCAAGGACCTCTTGAGGACATGGAGGGCTGTATGTGAGTTCTCTCCTGGGGATTAAGGCGAGGAATAGAGGATGATATGTCGAGGTTGTGGTGGAGATCTGGGGACTCTACTCCTGATAGACTGAGGATCATGGACATGTCGAGTTGGTGTCATCCACGAGGATGGATTAGTAGTGGCTGCAGTTTGTATACGATTGTGGCGTAGAGGAGTTCACAGCTACCGCGTGGGAGCCCGGTACTCGTGTGGTGTTTTAGGGACAAGCATGGCGATTTGCCGGGACGGTATATGAGTCCAGTGTCGGGCGGTTAGCGGGTTGAGGCTGCGAGCCTTACAGAAGGGCGGAGAGACCAGGACTTAGATCTCGCCGAGGTAGTATGCGAGTATGTGGATGTTTTTCAGGATGGGCTTCTGGACTACCTCCGCGGTAGTGAACTTTAGTATCGTTACACCTGATGCCTTCCCATCTCTATAACTCGCGTAGGACCTTTTGATTGAGTTACGGGAACTCGAGTCCCGATTACAAAGGCTATTGGACAAGGGGTTCGTAGGCCAAGAGCACTTCACCATGGGGCGCTCCGGTTCTATTTGCGAAGAAGAAGAGACCAGACCCTTCGTGTGCATTATTTCTGAGGGCAGTTAAGACGAGATTCGATCGAGAATCGGTACCCATTGCAGGATTGGCGATTTGTTGTCGGAGTTGAGAGGGCGAGTCTACTCCCAGAATGAACCAACCGCTGCTGGTTACCGTAATTTGAGGTTAGGGATCTGGTCATACCTAAGGCGGCGTTTAGGGCCAGCGTTATAGGCACTTTGAGTTTCACGAGTGATGCCCTTTGGATTGGCGAATCACGCTAAGCGCATTCATGGATCTCTCGTAGGATATTCTGACCCTATTTAGATCGATTTAGCCGTGGTGGCCGTGGATGACATCTTAGTCCACTCCGGTCAGTGAACGCCCGGTATCACTTGAGGATCGATTTACAGTTGTTGAGAGACCATCGGCTATCGCGAGTTCGATAGAGTGTGAGTTTGAAACTGCGGGGTGGGAGTTATCAGGACACGTGGTGTATCGACATCGAGGAGTGTGGTGACTGCAGGAGTTTTAAACCCTATCAATTGCCCCAGGCCCTTGTGTCTGTTGGCGACAAGAGCTGAGAAATTTTATAATTCCTCGTATCGGTTCACGGTTTCTAAGGCGTGCGATTCGGGGTTGGGCCAGTTTAAAGCCTTGTCGCGAAGTATAAGTCTTGTAATAATGATGACCCTTAGGTTTTGAAGCATTTCTCCATTTCCTCTAGTTTCCTTAATTTCTTTTGTGGATATCTTTCATCTTGTGCATACGCCGGGACCCTTTCTTTCTCGACCTCTGTTTGCCTTTTTATGACCTTTCTTCATTGTACCTGCGGGTCGAACTTTGTGTCAGTATCGTTTTGATTAGTGATGAAGCGCTAGGGTTTAGCAGATTGGCTTTATTTCTTGTTGCTTGTCTCGATCATGGGTCGGTCGCTCTTCTAACTTCTTTGCGGATTAGTGATGACTCCTCGATTGTTGTCGGCCTTGTCTGGTTGGAGATGCCTCGGTAGTTAGTCTATATCAGAACCGAGCCATTTCTTGAAGCGCCTCCTCTTCCGTGATAAAATTAGCGAAAATAAACCTAATTACATATCTGGGGGTGAATTACCTTAAATATGCGTTGACATCTTTGTGAATGTGGGACTGATAAGATGGAGCGCCATTATAGAAGTACCTTTGCGTCGTTCTCGACCTCCCCTTGTATCTGATATGGGTCCGTGTCTTAACCTTTATCTGCGGTAGCCGTGCAGGATGGTTTGTTTTTGAGGTCGCCTTTGACCAATGGCTAGCCGTTTTCCTGCCCTTTCATGAAGGGTCTTACGACATTTCAGCATTTGCCTCGACTTGCTCCAGCGGTTGGGGCATTTTAGTGGATTATTGGCTTCCTTTAGGGATAAAGGGCTCGGCATCTAAGCAGCGCTGTTTCTTCGTCTTTTTCGCCCAGATACAGGACCACGGGCTTTCTTTATTTTTCCGGCGTTAGGGCTCTGCGGTGATCTACGATCTTCCATCTTCGCGCCGTCATGGAAGGGCGCTATTTCTTCGTTAGCGGTTTCGGTGGGAATCTGATCCTTACGCAAGGATGACACACCACAGGTGTTCCACGGCTGGGGCGCTCCTGATAACATTCGTGAGTATTTGTACTGTTTTTGGTATGACTTATCTGAAGGTGGTCGGATGTTTCTGATTTTGTACTATCTGTTTGTTTCCCAGAGGCTCGTCTTGAACTTAAGTGGCCCGAAGATAATGTCATAGCCCTAAGCGTTGGCGGGATATCTGCGCTCGTCCGCTACAGCGAATTGATAAGGTCGGACATTCTGGTCCACTCTGTCGAGATCTTTCACGTTCCTCTTGCTTGAGGTCTTTTTCTTTGCTACAGGATCCTCTCGGATTGGGCTTCTTTGGCGCTCCTACGGGGAGAGATTTTGTGTCCACGGCCAATGCGGGGGATCGTAACCGGGCGCTAGTGGATGGGAGGCGTAAGACCCGAACCGTGGCAAAAACTATTGGAAATACTCATGCAGGCTATCCATAGATCACTGCCAATGCTCGACATACATATATAATGTGCTCGGATGCGAACATCGATAGGGAGAGATAAAATCTCGATTCCACATACATCACCATCATACACAAACCAAACAGAATTATCACGAATTACAAAATATACTAATATTAAATCTTTGCGGTGACACTAGATTAAATAGACAAAGATTAATAATATCATAATAGTACATGTAACCTTAGTGAAGGAAGAAGGTCGGCGGGTTATCAAGGATGAAGAAGGAGGACTAACGATTACGAAAAATAAATTAGAGGCGCATCAGTCTCGAGAGTGATTAATATCACGTAATTCATACCATATCCACAACGAATGTTATACATACTTATGGTAATTCATAATATAAACATGGTAATGAATAAGTAGCCAAATTATATTAATAAAGAGGTGCATAATCCATGTACTCCTTTGCAGCCATAGTTCATGTCACCAACACAAATATCACATCAATCGAGACATTAGTAGGACCCTCTGTTCCAATGCACTATAAGCCCTCTGACCTATCTGATCCAATGGGTAGGCGCGAGGTATGACCGGTCATGCTCATTCGACCGCAATCCGATACCACTATAGTGGCGCCAGAATTGCCTCAGCTGGGGAGGTCCGCCACCTCCGGCCAACTAACATATCATAATCCATAGCGGCGCGAGAATGCTTGGCATGAGGACCTTACCTCCCATCCGAGGAAAACGCTCAACCAGGGGGCTCATGTCAAAACCATAAACCTATAATAATCGGTCAATCTTAGGTCTTGTGATCGTGTATTAAATCGAATTGGTATATTCTGTAGTTCTATTTTAATTACATTTACCAAATACAATACACTCCATCCATCATTATATAAGTCTCATATGCGGATATACTTCAACAACAACTAAATGAATTTAATTACCATAATCAAGATAACATTTAGGTAGTAATAATCAATGTCGTGATGACGGTGTAGCTTAATCATATAAATGTTATGCATTTTCATCTGGGTGGTATTATTTATCAAACTATACATTATCAACTCCACCTTGGAAAATTGGATTCTTGATGGCACCATATATAATTTGCCAAATGTATTAGACAAATCTAGAATGAAAGAACATAATCAATATCAAGTTGAGGTTTAAGCTTAACTCTAGACTAAACTAGACAGATTCAGGAAGCTGGGCCGATATAAAGCACATCTAAATTCTAAAAATTAAGTGAGCATAAAAATTTGGACCAGCTCTGTAAAACAGTCAGAGCACTAAATAACATTTCCATTATACCGCATTAAATCAAACATGTGGGCCACTGAAAATTTACAATTTTGTACTTTACGACTATTAATCCATCAAATCAACAATTTGTATTAGCAATATACACAATCAATCTTATTAACCTTTGGATCATACAATGCAGTAGCTAATTTAGCGTAGTCAAAATACGATGGACATATTCAACGCCACATTTATTGAACAATTAAAATGATTATCGGACAATTTACACGATTAAAGTTCCCTGCGTTTAAGTATAGAATTCTTTACGAAGCTGAATGAGGCCCGTCACCGTCGGAACCAGGCGGGGGCGAGCGGTATCCTGCAGGCACGCTTCCGAGTCCGCCGTCGCGGCGGTGGTGGAAAATTTGAGGGGTTGCGGGTGGGTTCTAAGGACACCGCCGGTAGCTCAAAGGACCCAAAAAATGATCGTTTTAGTCGGAGGACCACGGAGTAGCGGAATCGGGCCCGGCGATTCTGACTCGGCGAGCTCCACGCCGTTCCTGCGCAAAAAGCGATCGTTGACGTCGATCAAGGAATTGGATCCTTAAGTTTTAGGGCGGCGGGTTGGATCCGGTGTCGGTTTGCGAGTGGCGGAAATGGCGAGCGATCGGCGGCAAAGGCGAGAGAGCCTTGCGGGCATGATTCGGCGGGCAGGTAGCCCGAAGCGAGACGAAGCAAGGCGAGGTGGCGGTGATGGGGTTACCTTTCGTGTCGGGCCTTCGTCGATGGCGAGCGGCTGTCCGGCGTCGGCAGAATATTAAGCGAGCCTTGTGGCGATGGAAGAGAGGGAAGAAAGTTTGTTGGTAGTTTTCCCCACCTTTCTATTATTCAATTAGCCCTTCATCTATTTTAATTAAGACATGATTGTGCAATTTACACTTTGACTGAAAATTGATATTTAAATAAATAAATAATAACTTTAAATTACTTTGATAAGTCAAAATGAATATTAAAACAAGTATGTAAATACTAAATGGCCAAATAATTATTACGATGAAATAAAATTTTCTTAAGAAAATTCCATATCGTAATTAAATAAGATTCGATGGGTAATTCAAGAATTAAAACGATAATTAAGGATTTTAAATTGCGCAAATTCTGGGTATTACATTTGGTTCATTTAGGAGTGGCATCTCGGAAGCCTCGGAGTGAAAGAAAAACAGGCTCCGTGAGGGAGGAGCGGTTTGATAAAGTTCGAGAAAGTTTGGGGCGTCTCAGGCTGCTCAAAGAGCTGGGGCGGGAAGTGTCCTCCTTTAGGCGAGGCTCCTGTGATTTTGAGCCCCCCAATTTCCCCTAAGCGGCCGGAAGGGACTAAAGACCCACTGAGTCACGACCGCCCAGGGCAATCGTTGAGTGGTTATGCTATGGCAGTCTGGAGATAAGCCTTTGGGAGAGTCAAATCGCCTCTCGAGCGTGAGCCCGAAAGCCAGAAGCAAAGTCGGCGAGAAAACCCGGACTCTTTAGCTCTAACACGACTTCGCGACGGTGTTGTCTCCTCCATCCTCAGGACTCCGACCTTGGGAGGTCGGCCCGATGCTTGTTGCGAGGCTTTGGCTTTGTATCACTTGGGGGTTGCCTCGAGTAAAGTCTATGAATTGTGCTTGCTTCCATGCTGCCTCAGTGTTGAGCGTTATCTTCATGTTTGATATACGAGGTAGTACTCATGCAGAAAGGCGCTGGCGAAGATAAACTAAGCGAGGAAGCACGTAAATTGCCCGAATTTGCTATCGCCCGAAGGTGGCCTCTCATGACGACGGCTGGGAGGCGCGACATATGGTGAAGCGGAGTGAGCGCAAGTCGATTCGGCTGCCGCCGATCGACGGCTCGTGCTCGGCGGCGGAAAGTAGGGAGGCGAGGTCGAGTAGCTGGCGACCGGGGCGTGCCGGGGAGGGGTTGAGGAAGTGGTCGGGCTACAAGTGATTTGAGTGAGGCCCGGGAGAGTGATCTGCTCGCGAGTGAACACGGTGGTTAGGGCTCATTACCTCCCGGGGCGAGCTGCGGGATCTTCAAGAGGAATTACGTGCAGTTAACGATGATCTGAATGATAAGCAAGCGCCTTTCAGGCGGCTGCGTCGCGGAAACTACGGTCTGGCGTTGCTGAAATTTGCTCATCAGGGTCTTAAGGCCATGAGTGGCGAAACGGCTGTAGGCGAGGAATGCGCGGATTGCGAGATCTTCATCGTGAGGGTTAGTTTAGCGCTGGAGGGATGAGGTCATTAGGCAGGCGGGGACCGAGCCGATTGCTCGGTGGGCTTGGGTGGCTCGTTCGGAGAGAGTTGTCGACGCATGCTCGGATCACGGACTTTAATTTTGGCTTCGGTGGCGAAGGCGGAGGAATCTTTCTCTACGAACTATTCTCAAGAGCCTGGTACTCCGTATTAATTCCTCTTAGTCGTCCGTTCCTCCACGCCTCGTGCGATCTCCTATGCTTATGTTTACTGATGACTTTGTTGTTAATTTTATGTATTCTCCTTTTGAGTGGAATGGGCATGAACATGTATAACCCTTCGAAACATATTTATATATATATATATATATATATATATATATATATATATATATATATATATATATATATATATATATATATATATATATATATATATATATATATATATATATATATCGTCTGCTCTCATTGTAGCATAAATCGCTTATCTTCATGATTTGAATAGCTTGATTGAGATCGAGTGGGATGAATAAGCTAAATCCAGACTTAGTCGTATTGCCTTGTAGGAAATTTGGCTGACTTGATTTAGTTAATGCATTTGGAAGGGATTCGTCGATGTCATTTGTTGAAGTGAGTTCGTCCTGCGAAGTTTGAGGAAGGATTTGCCGATGTAAATTGTCGCGAAGCCCATCCCATAATAGTGATGGATAGGCTGGAATCAATGTGAGTTCTTTGAATAAGAATTAGTCCATGCGAGAATAAAGAGCTGCGCCCATGTTGGAGTCATGAAGGGCTGGTCGAATGAATAATTGAGGAGAATCGTCCATGGTAGTGGAAGGCTAAGTGATGTGATTCTTGAATAAGAGGTCGTCCATGCGAATGGGAGGCTCTCCATGTTGGGTGATGGGGAAGGCTCGTCGGAGATGAGATAATTGAGGAGGAGCTCGTCCGTATTGGTGATGGGATAGGCTGCCGGAATGAGTAGTCAGAGTAGAGGCCGTCCATTGTTGGGTGATGGGATGGGCTCGTCGCAATGAATAATGAAGTAGAGCTCGTCCATGTGAGTGATGGCATGGGCTAAATCGGAATGAGTAGTAAAGTAGGAGCTCGTCCATGTTGAGTGATGGGATGACTCGTCGGAATGAATGAGTAAAGTAGGCTCGTCCATCTTTGAGTGATGGGGATGAGCTCGTCGGAATGAATAGTAGTGGGGCTAAATCCGTATTTGGGTGATGGGATGGGCTCGTCGGAATGAATAGTGAAAGTAGGGCTAAATCCATCTTTGGTGATGGGATGAGCTCGTCGAGGCGAAGGTGTAAGGTAGAGCTCGTTTCGTCTTTGAGTGATGGGATGGGCTCGTCGGGGCGGAATGTGTGAGAGTGGGGCTCGTCCGTGCAGATGATGGGATGAGCTCGTCGGAATGAAATAGTAAGTGAGCTCAAATCCATGCTAAGTGATGGGATGAGATCGTCGAGTAGAGTGAGTGGGGCTCGTCAGCTAGAGGTGATGGGATGAGTAAGATCGGATGAATAAAATAAAGTAGGGGCTCGTCCGTGCTGGTGATGGGATGAGCTCGTTAAGGCGAATGTAAAGTAGAGGCTCAAATCCCATCTTGAGGTGATGGGTTGGGCTCGTCGGAATGGATTGTAAAGTAGAGCTCAAGTCCATGTTGAGTGATGGGATGGGCTCGTCGGTAGTGTAAAGTGAGGCTTCGTCCATGTTGGTGATAGGATGAGCTCGTCGGAATGAAATAGTAAAGTAGAGCTCGTCATCTTTGAGTGATGGGATGAGCTGTCGGGAAAGTAGTGTAAAGTAGAGGCTGGAATCCATGCTGGGTGATGGGATGAGCTCGTCGAGCGAGTGTAAAGTAGAGGCTCGTCCATTGTTGAGTGATGGGATGAGCTGTCAGATAAGATAAGTAAAAGTAGAGCTGAGTCCATGTCTTGGTGATAGGATGAGCTCGTCGAGAGCAGTGTAAAGTAGAGCTGCAAATCCGTGTGAGTGATGGGATGAGCTCGTCGGGAATGAAAATAGTAAAGTAAGAGCTCGTCCATCTTGAGTGATGGGGATGAGCTCGTCGAGGCAGTGTAAGTGGGGCTGGAGTCCGTGGAGGTGATGGGATGGGCTCGTCGGAAGTGAGTGTAAGAAGTAGGCTCGTCCATCTTGGTGATGGGATGAGGCTCGTCGGGGCGGAGTGTAAAGTGGGGCTCGATCCGTGCTGAGTGATGGGATGAGCTCGTCGGGCGGAGTGTAAAGTGGGCTAAGTCCATGTTGGGTGATGGGATGAGCTAGTCGGGAATGAATGAAGTAAAGTAGAGGCTCGTCCATCTTGAGTGATGGGATGAGCTCGTCGAGGTGAGCCAAAGTAGAGCTCGTCCCATCTTTGGTGATGGGATGAGCTCGCGAATGGAATAAGTAAAGTAGGCTCGTCCGTGCGGGCGTGGGATGGCGGGCGGTGTAAAGTAGAGCTGTCCATGCTGGTGGGATGAGCTAGTTAGAATGAATAGTAAAGTAGAGCTCGTCCATGTTGGGTGATGGGATGAGCTCGTCGAGTGAGTGTAAAGTGGGCTCGTCCATTTTGAGTGATCGGATAGGCTCGTCGGAATGTGAAAGTAGTAAAGTAGAGCTACCGTCCATGTTGAGTGATGGGATGAGCTGCGTCGGAATGAATAGTAAAGTAGAGTTCGTCATCTTGAGTGATGGGATAGGCTAAATCGAATGAAGTAGTAAAGTAGAGCTGATATGTGAGTGATGGGGATGAGCTAAGTCGAGATGAATAGTAAGTAGAGGCTGGTCATGTTGAGTGATGGGATGGGCTAAATCGAGAATGAAAATGTAAAGTAGGCTGGGCGTGCTTGAGTGATGGGATGAGCTGGTCGAATGAATAGTAAAAGTAGAGCTCGTCCATGTGATGGGATGAGGCTCGTCGAGGCCCGAGTGTCAAAGTGGTCGTCCATGCTGAGTGATGGGAAGAGCTCGTCGGGGATGAGATAGTTGAGCGGGCTAGTCCATGTTGAGTGATGGGAGGCTGGTCGGGGGTGAGCGGCGTGGCTCGGGCGCTAAGGCGTGACGATGTGGCTTGGTGGCTGTCTGAGGCCGGCGTGGCGTGCGGGTGCAGGTGGGCTCGTCAGAGTGGCGGTGTGACCGGGCGTGCTAGGAGCCGAGGAGGAGTGGCGATGGCACGAGTGATGGCTCACAGAGACAGCGTGGCTGTCGCGGATTAGGTGGGCTCGTCGGTGGTGTCCCGGCGCTGAGCCGGGTGCGATGTGGCTGGGCGCCTGGCTCACGAGCGTAACTGTCTGCGGAAATACCGTGGAAAGCTCAAAGTGAGCAGCGTGGCTCCGGCGCTAAGGCGAGTGGCGTGTAGCTGGCGGTGACCACGGCTCACGGCGGCGTGGCACGTGCGGGTAGTGAAGCGCTGCGTCAAAGTGAGCGGCGTGGCTCGGGCGCTAAGGCGAGTGGCGTGTAGCCTGGCGCGGCTCACGAGCGCGTGGCACATCGCGGAGTAGAGTGATGGGGCTCCGTCAAAGTGAGCGGCGTGGCTCGGCGGCTGTAATAACAGTAGTTGAAGAGTTTGATATGTTGAAAGCGCGTGTTGCTAGTTAATTTTCAATTCTTGGAAAGGCGGCGTCTTTAATCGCAGTTATGGAAATTTTGATCGATTACTTACAGACTTTCGAATATACGATCTCCATATAAATGTCGGTTTTTCAGCTTCTTTGCGAGGCTTGTTCTTTGTATAGAAATGCCTGATTGGAATCTGCGTGAGATAAAGAGTCGAAGTTTGATCATCGTCACTGGAGATTCTTCGAGAGAATCTGGGTAGTATTGTTGTTCTTACGCATGTGGGAGTTGTGTTTTCCCTAGTCTCCCTTTATGGGATGCGTATTATTTATTCCACCCCCAGCTCGTGCTTTGGAATGCATCAGGAGAGGAGTGGGCGCATCTTTTTGTTGCTCTCTCTTTGTTTTTGTTCTTCATGCCTCCTCTACTCCTCTCTTTTCTCCTATCACCTCTTTCTTTCTCCTATCACCCAGTTTCTTTTCGACTTTTCATTACATCTTTCTCCTTTGTCTCTTTTTTTCCTTTCTTCTTCCTCTTTTCATTTCTTTTCTTTTCTCTAGCACACCTTTTTTTTGAGAGGCGCATGCCAGATATTACTCAAGATGTAATCAAAGAGACACCATGATTCTTCAGATATAATTCAATTGAAATAAGAGACACTTTTCAGGTGATATATGGCACGCCTTTCTGCATATACATATATAGCCCATTTTGAGATGTCTAACCAAATGAGTGATAAAAGTTCCATCTGTCACATGAGATCCAGATAAGGCATTGTTAACATTTTATCTGATGCTTCACGTTAGCCTTAAGATCATTCCGCATTCCGCGTATGTCGCAAGATTTTTCTCTGTTTTTGAGTTCATAATTTGCTGATGCGATGACTGGGATATGATGTATGGGCCTTCCCAGTTGGGGCCTAGTTTCCCGTGTGCCGGATTCTTCCTTGCTGGTAGGAGCTTCTTTAAGACTAAGTCGCCTGGCATGTAGCTCCTGGGGTTGACTTTTTGATTATAATACCTCGCTGTCTTCCTTTGATACTCCTCCGTACGCCTTTGAACACCCTTTCGCGTTTTCATCTAAGAGCTCTAAGTTTTAGGCAGAAGGGCTGTCATTATGCTCCTCTGATGCTTCCGACTCTTGGAGACTTTATTAGATCTCAGCGAGTCACATGCATGCCAAAGAATTTGGAACAAATGGGTTTCTCGGGTTCTTTGACCCGTATTAGATCACCAATGGCCCGCTGATACCTGGGAGTATTCTACCCAGCTCCTTTAAGATCTTCTAATTTGGTCTTCAAGGCGGCCTTGGAGTTACGATCGACCGGCATATCCGTTCGATTGCGAGATGTCTTTGAGGGCGAGTAATAATTTTTCGGTAGAGGCTCGGCTTTAAAATCTGAATTGCGTGTTATTTGCTTTTCCGTTGTGATACCAGGGCTGGGATGCTGAGCACATATGATGGCTCGCCACCTGCGAAATTACGTATTTTTCTGCATGTTGTGGCTAAGGTTAGAAATACCTTGGCGTTGAAGTGTCCATAAGGCGATTATGAATTTGCCTTTGTCCTTTACCAATGGCGAGGGTCCCAATATAATAAAACCTCATTGTTGTGGAAGGCGGGACTTATGATTGATGTGGGGTTCGTGGGAGCGTAGGATCTTGGCGTCTCTGGCCGATCCTGCATTTCTTGACCCCAGATCGGTCGCATCCTTGAGTATGATTTGTGATGATATCCTTGCCTTAAAACTTTCCTGCCGCTAATGCAGGGCTGTGCAGTTCGCATACACCTCGTGTACCTCTCTCAGCATGTACTTGTTCTTCTCTCCCGCGATGCATTTAAGAAAGGAGTGAAAAATCCACCGCTTGTAGAGACTTCCTTTATAGTTATTGAGCTGGCTGACCTCATGTATTTGGCTGCTTCTTTCGAATTGTCGGGTAAACTAAAATCTATTATATAGTTCCCAAATGGGGTCCATCCAACTCATTTCGAGGACTCTAGGTGGCGTGTGCTATAGATGAGCGGAAGGTTCCACGGATGTTCGATGATCGACCTGCGGGGGTCTTCTTGTGAAATTTGGCTAGCTTGCCAAGGCGTCTTTGCTAAGAATTCTACATTAGGACATGTTGGCTTGAACCAACACAAATTTCGCTTTAATGAATCGCGGACCTTTTGGAGTATAGAATCATGTTTCACTTTTGGCCAGTGGTCTTCTATTTGTCGACCGCGGTGGGAGTCCCTTTGTATGCCCCACTCTAACTAGTCGACCTCTAATGGATCGGCTGGGGTTGGGGCTGCTATCCAGACACTCATGCGAAGCCTCGTTGTTGAAACATGGAACCCAAATCTGAGTGCATATTCCAGTATATCCTTACGTTGAGGTTAGAATTAGACGCTGACTTCCCGCCACGCATTTGGGGCTCCGCCTGCGAGCTTCCGGATTAGAGTCGTTCCTTTCGTGAGTGGTGCGAGCAAGTTATGTGAATTGAATTCCATGTAGTGGCTAAGACACATGCTTTATGCTTTAGCTTGTATCGTCTCGAACTCGCAGCTCTGGCGCTATCAGCCTCCGGAGGCTCAGTTTATCCCATTGCTTGCTTCATGGATATTACCAGCCAGGACTTCTCAGGTGTGAGCTGAAATAGGGGCCCAGGCTTCCGAGTTGTAGTTTCAGACGCTAGTATTAGTTTTCCATTCTCGGGTACCTCTCCTCGCTCCTCTGGGCTCATTTATGATAATGGTAGGTGTTGTGCTCGTTCTTTGTCTGCAGTGAATCTTGCGTTGATCGAGAAGTCGGATACGTGGCTCTGAGTGAGAGTTCTCCTCGACGAGGACTTACTAAAATGGGTGGAACTAGGATACGTTTAATATAATGTTCACTTCTCGCATCGCATCCGTTGGAAGGCGCCAGAGCTTTGAAGAAGAAGTGGCTGGCTCTAACACTCGCCACTGGATACGTCGGGTGAGACGCAATCCTTCTAGCCGATGCGTTGGACTTATTTTATTCCTGATGGCGTGGCATGTCGAGCCACGACCTTTATTTTATCAGGTTTGCCTCAATTCCCTGTAGTTGACTATGAAGCGAGAAATTCCATTTGACACGCGAAGTAGCATTGTTTGGATTTAGCTAATTGTAATTCCTTAGGATCTGGGCGCCTAGAGGTGAGGGATGTGGAGATTGGTATCGTAGATTTTACGACATCGTGATCTCTGTATACCTCCATAAATTGCGCCTATGCATACGGAACGTGTTCAGTTTACTAGCCTCGGTAAGGTCGGCTCTGCGTTCTTGAAGCCCGACGGCATCACTTTCGATGTGATAAATTCCACGGTACATGTGAAGGTCTTTTCCACGGTATCGGGTCCATGCTAATCCCGATTATGGCCCGGAAAATGCGTCCATAAAGCGAGAAGTTCGTGGCCCATGATGGCGTCCGATGAGGTGATCCTTAGCGAGGAAGGCATCAGCCGGGCATGCCTTGTTTATGTCGTGAAGTCGTCTGATGCCACGCGCCATTTGTTTTTAACGAGACGGCGTTAGCCCGACCACCGGGATATTCTCCATCCGCCACGCTTGGAAGAAGCTTGCGTTCCTCGTTGATAGCTTTACTGCCTCTACGCGCGAAACTCTGCAGCTTTTTGTTTGTTGGTTTGAAGGATGGGTTGGTGTTGACTGTGAGTGGTGTGTAGGATCGATTCCTCCCATGTCCGCCTATTTCCACGCGAAAATGTCTCTGTGTGTAAAAATTGGTGGGAGGTTTTGAGGTCTCGTTAATTACAAAGCTTCGATATGGCGAGGATGTTCGGTCATCATCCGGCGATACGGTTCTAGTTCCTCAGGGGGCTCGGGTGGGTGGTATCTCGTTGCGCATGTCAGAGCTCGTCTGCGTTCACGTTGTCAGTGCCGCTGTTTCATGGAGGCGGTGTAGCATTGCAGCCGCGGCGATCTCCTCGGACCATTCTGCACCATGTATGGTTGGAAATTTGATTATCATGTGATATCTGGAGGATGGCTTGCTTTGAGGAGATGCGACCAATATGTTATAAGCCGGCGGCGTCCCGATTAGGAACCTCGCACTTGTCGTCGCTTTGTGAGGGCTCTCCGAGTGCCTGATTGAATCGAGCTTGATGGTGCCACCTTCTCTCCCGAAAACCCCCCGCGGATGTGTGTTGGCCAAGGATTTAGCACTACTCTCCCAATGCCCATTTGTCGAAGTGAGGCAGAATGATGTCGAATTTGAACTCAGTTATCGAACAGAGCCCGATGGACTGTTGTATTGGCCCACGATGTGCGAACCACGATGGTGCGTCATAGGGATCTTTGGCATCCCTCGGTCACGATCAGAATGTGATGGTAGTGTCAGTCGCGCGTGTTGAATTTACTACGCGTATGTTTCCCGATCTGCCCGGATCGAGTGCTCTGCGGTGGAGCCTTAAAGGCGAACTAGATTCCTCCTCCTCCTGCCGTCCTCCGAGATCACGTGGATTTCTCGAGGGGTTGCGATCTTTGATTCTGCAGTTTACAGTGGGCTGTGTTAGTGGGGAGCTAGTTATGATTACGGACCGACTTTGGAGCTGACCAGGCTTGGTTCCACGGAATGTAGCGTGGGAGATATCACTACGTATTAAGTATTCTATCTCTCTTTTCATTTGTATACAATTGTCCGTGCGATGCCCGTAATCCCTATGGAACTCATGATATTTGGAGTTATCCGCCCTTGGCGGGATGCGATTTCATCGAGTTGGCCATCTCGAGGCGCTCGTTCGCACCTCATACGGGACACAGTCTTTGAGGCTGTGGGGGTGTGGCTTGTTGGCCAATGTCGTCGATCTTCCAGGATTGTGGTAGGCCCAGAACGGTCTCTGAGATTTCCCCTCCTTTTGGGGGATCGTTCTCGATCTTTTCTTGAGGATTTAATGAGTGTGCCTCTGGGACTCAAAATCCTGCTTCGTTTATCTGTTGCACTTTTTCTTTCTGGGTGGGAAGAACTCTCTTTTCTTGTCATCGGGGCTTCTCGCCGTTTATGTATTTCTCTGCTTTGTGGAAGATTGCTTGACCGTCTTGGCTTGCGGATTCTTCGAGATGGGAAAACATCAAGTCTTTACGATTGTACTCCCACAACCACCATGATATGAATCTTGTGATGCTGAGGCTTCTCCTTCAGGTATATCTATTTTCGAGGACTCAGGCGTTAAGACAGCTGCGCGTATGATTTTAAAGCTTTCTTGGGAGCCACAATTTTGACACTCGACAAAATGGTAACTCGGCTTTACATGTTACGGCTCAGTGAAGTGGGGTGACGTTGGTGCCCGTTCTCTGAATGGCGAGATGGATGAAGAGATTCTATTGGAGCAGGCCAAAGTGGCCTTTAGTGTAGTGGCCAAAGATACCTGCATCATATGAGATCACAAATACCCGTATGGCTCCATCTGATTTTTGTAGGTATTAAAGGTGATCGTGAGTCTTTGACTCCATCGAGATGTTTCTATTTATTGGCGTCCCGAACCCGGCCGGAAGGGAAGTGTAGCACCCTCGGTGAAGGGACTAGGTTTGTTCAGGTATCCATAGTATTCAGGGCGTGCCTCTAACCACCCTCCTTCTATGCAGTGAGGCTCTGTTGGGGGCACAAACCTCTGCTCCCATGTGCGCTCTCCACTGCTCCTGGTGAGGGGTGATGTAGTGTAGGTCGCGACGACCCCCAGTATTTAGCCGTTTTCCTCCTGCGAGGGGGGCAGTTGGGGTCCGTGCCCCCAGTCCGAAGTGGACTGCATGCCTTGACGCCCGGGGAATGTCGCGTAGAGTTGCTCTTTGCGGGAGGAAGGTCCACAGTCTTCCCAGACTGTCGTATCCTCGAAGTGGATGTTACCATTATTGGTAAAGTTATTTCCAATTCTTCTATCGATGATTGATTAATGATGAGTCTTCCATACCGGTGGTATTGGTTGCATTAGCCAGCTATCTGGGTGTATCTGCGTTGCACAGTGGATCCACAATACAAAGTTAAGGCGTGCCTGTAACATGTTCTGTTGATACCATCGATGGCGAGAATCGGTTATATTTATAAGGCTGTATCGTTCCCATGGACGGCGCCAGCGATGGTGCTTTTTCAGCGAACTAGGCTGGAGCGTGTAGGGGCGTTTGAACCGGATTGTTGTGGTACGGGATGCGGCGTGGGTTATGCAGGCTGAGGTAGGATCGTTGCCTTGTTGATTTGCGGGCTCGGGACCCGTGGCACTCCTCTGCAAAACAGGAAGAAGAAGTGCAGTGAGGCTTCGCGAAGTGGCGGCTCGATACCTAAGTCAGTTTCTTTACGAGAGAAAGAGTACATTTGAGAGGCAGATATGTTGCATATGATTATGCGTCTAGAATGCGTGGGGAATGTTGGGCGTTGGTTTTGCGTGCCTTTCAGTCAGGTGAAGTGCTTGTGTTGCAGTAGATGTTCAGCAGGTTGGATGGTGGTTAGGAGTCCCTTCCCATTGGGCGAGATATTTCTTATTTTAGTCCATATGGTTAGTGCGGGATATAGAAGGAGAGTTGTTGTTTTGAGATAATCCTCAACCTTATTGGGAGATCCATTGGCGATGATCATTATTTTCCCTTCCTTATTGATGGGTTTGGTTGGATCGACGGGATATTATATTGCTGGGGATATTCTATTTTTACGTATGGCGATGCACAATCGGTTGTAGGATATGGGGCTTCAATTCATTCGAGTTGTCCTTTGGACCTGGCCCCTTGGGCCTTCGATTTAGGCCGGTTTTGAGAGCACTGCAGGTATTGCGTTGGGCGTACCATGCTGGAAGCATTGGGGTGGGCTCTGAAGCCTATTTTTTGAAGCTATCTTATATAAATAGCTAAGGGCCAGACAAGTCGATTTGTGGTTAATAACAAAATTTACACTAAATGCAAAATAAATTTTCTTCCAAAAACCTTCAGTCAAAATTTCAAGACAAAATTTCGGAACTCATTATCTTACATGTTTCCTTTTTCTGATCGAGGTATGAACAAATTTGATTCCTCAAACAACCTAACAATATAAATATCCCAAAATATAGTAATCACAATAATAATAAATCTAAAAAGTTATAAACCCATAACCAAAAGCAACTAATCACCAAATGAACAAAAAAGTTATACTAGTAGTATGTTAAATGAGAAAATGCCTATATTTTAATCAATCGATTACATTCCCTTTTAGTTGGAAATCATACGAATTATAGAGACGCTCCAGGGAAAACAACGTTACGGAGCTAAGGATCTATCTTGAAAATAATGGCAGTTAAAGAACAGCGAGTTTTGGAATTTCATACAAGAATTACAATTTAAATGAGTCGCACACCATCCTGATAGGCCACAGTCAGACTTCCACGAATTCACGGAAACCACCTTCAATCCAAATCAATATCACCAAAAAAAAAAAAAAAACACCAGAATATGCATATTCGAATCGAGATTATAAAAAAAGGGACGGTCAGTAGATACGGAGAGAGAGAAAGAGGTACCTTCTCGAGAGACGAGTCTGGGTGAAGTGAAACCACTGGTCGAGTCGGCCTTGCTCCTCTTCTCACGAATGTTGGACTTGAGGGAGAGAGGGGAAAGGGGAGTACAGGGTTTCTTCTTCAAATAGACGGGAGAGGGGCATTGGCGGCTAATGCAGTTTATTCTGAAACAATATTGCTGTCTGTTGGAGCACACCATATTATCTTTTTGGGCCTTCTACGAGATATCCTCCATCAAACTGTCGGCGTCTTCTCATGTTTTGATTATGATGAAAGGTGTACCAAAAGAGCTTAATAAAAAAATAATTAAAAGAAGAAGTCATAACTAATCACGTGACTTGTTTAAAGAAAATTTAAAAGGGGTAAGTTGCTAAAACGGGATATATGTTTGATTAAGTAAAGATCCAACCTTTATATAATATTAATTTAAATTAATTAGCAAATTAGAGTGTCATAACACTTCTCCTTTGTAAAGAAACTATTTAAAAGAAACAAATTTGAATTAAATATTTGATTGATCAATTACATAAACCAAATATTTATTATTTAAAACAAACTAAATGATCAGTTTTTACATAACTCTCAGAATTTAATCTCAATGAAGCGATGTAAGCGAGTTGGTAAGATTTAACATCATTGTCAGTTTCCATCTCGAATTCCCTTTCTTTTGCAATTTTTATTCGGTACATGAGAAATTTCCATATCATAGAAAAATGTCTGTAACCGATGGAAAATTGTTTCAAGATTTTACATTTTAAATCCCTAATAAATCTCAGTATTTTATAAAGTATCGACAATTTGTAGTTCTTGAATTCTTGACTCAAATCCAATCGCATTCATATTAACTTCGAGTTGTAACTCAAAGTCACTACTTAACTATAAGTCATTTTTAGTTGCTTCGATCTTTTTCACTTCATAAAGTCACTTTTAGTTGAGACTCAATCCTATATGCAACTATAAAGTCACTTTTAGTTGAAAATCAATCATATCCGCTACTATAGAATCACTTTTAGTTGAGACTAAATCCTAAATGCAACTATAGAATCACTTTTAGTTGAGACACAATCCTATCCGCAACTATAAAGTCACTTTTAGTTGAGACTCAATCCTAAATACAACTATAGAATCACTTTTAGTTGAGACCTGACCTATCGCTACTATAGAGTCACTTGTGGTTTGACTCGGTAAATATAGAAACTAAAATGTCTTCCCCAGTTGCAAATTTTTATTTGACTAAAGTAATGTCCCTATAAGTCCTTTTCTTGTAATTGCATCCAAAACTAAATCTCCTTCAAAAAATAAGATATAGACCACAAAATGAGTAAGTTCTACCCATGTGCATTGCATTCCAGGTTCTAGACACAAGATATTTGATTAAAATAAGAGATCATAACTATCACCTACATGTTCGATGGTTAAGGGATATTTTGTCTTAACAGGGATTACTATTTTTACATTGCATGATATTTTTGTCTTATGAAGGATTACTGTATCATATTTTAATGGTTTAAATTTTGCTTCTATTATTGTATTTTTTAAAATGTATAAAAATGTAGGAATAATTTACATTAAAAATAATTACAAATCAGTAGAACAAATGATAAAAAAAATTGTGAAATATCATTTGATGATATGTATCGGTCGAACGAACTCCAAATGATTATGGCTTGTTTGAATGGAAAATTGCTTGGCGGATATTTCAAATGCGATATATCGGTAGTCCTTGGCCGATGTACGGCGGCTGGTGATAGCGTATAAACGCAGTCACCTTGCTGGGGAGTTGTGGATATCACGATCAGAGGTGGTGTTTTTTTTGATTGGGTTTCAACCACATGTATAATTTAAAACTTCCCCTCGTCAATGACTCAATTTTAATTAAATAAATTATATAAATTTAGTTTTTTTAAGTTGCAATAAAGTAAACTATCAATTGGACTTGAACCGGAACCGTTTCTTTACCTTATCATATATTTTATAAAATGATGAGCGTTCTACCATACTGACTATATGATGACCATATGATTTATCTATTATTTTGAAATATATAATTTATTTTATCTTAAAAATTATTATACTTGCACTTTCAATTTTTTTTTTTTTATATTTATCATTTTACTTTTGTTTAATTTTTATATATTTTTAATATTAAAAAATATGGTTATTTTAAATTTCTTGTGTATTAATAATAATATCTATAAATGATAATAAAAGTTATAACATTTTGTTTAAAATAAAATTTAATAAAATAAATTACCAATTAAATTTTAATAATTAACTACTAAATTAAATTAATAACAATAATAAAAGTTAGCAACAATTATAAAAGTTTGAAAATATTATTTAAAACATAACATAATTAGTTTTTTACTTTTAAATAAATAAATAAAAGTATTTCAAGTACAACATATTTGCGTATCACATGTATCTCTCTCTGTATGTGGGGTCCCACCATCGTGCCTCGAATTTTGCCAGTGGAGTCCTCATGGGATATCTCAAGTACCACTAAGTTCCTTTCGCCTCCCCCAGGTCGACCGGGAGCGCAGTGCTTTTGGTCAGGTAGGGCGTGTGCCATTTGTTCTTCTTGGCTGGCCCGGGTGCCGGGGAGGATGCTTCCCGGTGGACAGACCCCAGATCACGGGTTGTCTCTGAGGGGCGCGAAAGAGGCTCGTGAGATGAGGGATATCCTATGAGTGGGACCCACCTGAAAGTACTGAGAGTCACCCCTTGGACCCAAATAAAGCGCCTTTGTTGGCCCAGGGTCCACCCATCGTGGCCCTCGGCGCCCTTGAGTGGGGTCGTCATAGGATATCCTGCATTCCCCCTTTGAGTTCCTTTCGCCTCCCGGAGGGTCGAGACCGGGACTGAGTCTTTGAAATTCCAGAGATGGGAGAGCATCTACGGTACCAAGTGAGCTAGTAGCTGTTTCCTAGGTTGGTACGAGAGATGCTTCCGATGACCCTAGGTCTGAGTTAGTCTGCAGACGGGGCACTGGTGAGGAATGAGAATATCCTATGAGTGGACCCACAGCTACGAGGGCACGAAGGTGTGGACCCACAATATATATATTTGATAGGATGTTCAGCATTTAAAGGAAGACCAAGAAACATTAAATTCAAAAATTTTAAAATTATAGAAAGTGTAACTTCAAAAAGCAGTTTCAATGTAAATCAAAATTTTCAAAATTTTAGAAAGTATCACTTCAAAATACACTTTCAACAATTCATAATTTCGAAATTTTAGAAAGTAGTTAAAAGACACTTTTCAGTTCATTTAAGATTATCAAAATTTTAGAAAGTGTTTCTTAGCATTACCAATGGCAAAAAAATATATTAATTTAAAGTGTAAAGAATTAAGTAAAAAGTAGAAAATTATGACTAGAATGTTTTCCATCTCATTTTGTGATAAGGTGTTAATAAAAAAACCTTGTTTACATACCTTCCTCATCATCTTTGTTGTTGCAACGGTTCTTGGGACCAGAATTAGCTGATCACTCATTATGGACTGGTATGTAAAATCGAGAAAATTCTAATTTTGAAAATATTAAAATAGTAATTTCGGTTAAAGTCAAAATTTTCAGATAAGTGTGAGAAAATATGAAATTTTTAGTTTATAATGAAAAATAAATATTTTCACATAATAACAAAGAAATATCAAACATGTATGGACTCAAATTCAAAAGCACAAGTTTACACTTATGATTATCTTGTAATTGAAATATAACATAAGAGGAAATCATTGAAATATAAAATTCAGACCCATATGCATGCAGTTTGACTGAATTTATGTGTTTCCTTTTTCTCTTTTGCATTTTTATCCTCAGGACAAGCCCACAAAAGAACAGCTAAAAGGCGAACAGCCATTCTGTACTCTCCTACTAATTTGCCCAACCATTCTGCAATTATGAATTTTAATTCGTTTCACACTGAAAACTGGAAATATTTCCAGGAACTACCACTGTTATAGTATGAGTTCTTTAAAAGACCATTCCCAAGTTATACAGATTAATAATATAGGATTTTAACCATAGTGTTTACATTATTAAATGAAAGATCTCCAAAAAATAATATCAAATCATCAATACCTTATAATTGGATCCTTCTATTTTTCTTTTGACTTTTGAATTGATCTCAACCCTCTCTTCTCCTCTCAGCCTCCAAGAATTGCAGCTACAAGGTATATGCAGATCATAGAAAACTACTAAATCAAATCAAAACAAGTATATACCGAAAGAAGGGAAAAAATGAGACATCAGGAGGATAACAAAGAAGAAAGAAAAAAAATCATTAAGGCAATTTACACTTAACCTTTCAAATTAGTTTCTTATCTTTTCTTAATCAAAATAATTAACAGATTTTCAGCTGCAGACTCAGAGCATATATGATATCTAATTAGAGCATCCTTGGAATATACTGCAGAATATACATTTGTTCTGTGTTTGATGTGTAAAAGAAACCTTAGGCTTTTGGCGACAGCAATTTTTAAAGGAAAATTCAATCCCATTCTTGGACAGATATTCACTCAAAGTAGCAACATATAGACACTTCCAATGAGAGAAAATCAACATGCGCTGTGTCTTTTAAAAAATAATAATTCTTCTCAGGTTCTAGGTTTCATCTAGAAAAAATTATTGAGTCTAATATACCAAAGTAGCATTGCCTGTATTTTAAATGCATGCATTAAAATTTTAGAAAATTATTTTGAATGCTAATAACATAGACAATATTAGAAAAAAGATTTTTGAATTTATAACATTAAATAGTTAGGATGCTTTTGATTGAATTTTACAGAAGATGGGAGACAGGAGTAGTTAGTTGATCTATAACTTTCCAATAGAATCATTGATATTTAGTTTGTTGCTCCGCACAATGTCACTAATTTTATCCCTTCTGTCCAACTAGACTCTAGAGAAAGTAGAAGAGAGCCTACCGTAGTTGATGAATACAAAGTTACTTCCTTCAATGGGCTCTGGTTTTTCATTAGCAGATGCTGAACACTCCAACGTTGCTTCTCTCATTGCTTCAGGAATTTCAGTGTTGTCCTCTGTCATCTCCAGAAGAACGACCATTCCCTTTTCAATGACACAGCAGTTAGTAATGATGTTCCTTTTAGAACTTTGCTCAAGGTTCACATTGTAGATATAGCCACCTGGAATGCCAATACCTGGAACTCCTGCTCCAATGCAACTAGAGCCATGTAAACTTCAAGCTCTTCTGCATGATAAACAATTAAACAGATAAGAAGAAAAGAAAAAATATTAGCCTGGATATAATACATGTTATTCCAATCAAGAGCTCCATATAATGCAGATAACAAAGAGACAACGTCTCAAAATTTCTAAAGAAGTCCTCTCAATCTCTGAGAGATTCATCTGACCAATTTTTTACATTAAGCAAATCAGCTGGTTTCCAAATCATTTCCATGTCCATCTGAAATAAATCCAGAATGACAATAGTCATTCCACTTTTGTCTATTAGAGTTCATCCTTGGATTCTTATTCCGCATCATGTCTTAGACAATAAGTGAGATTAGAGCGACAGTTGGCTTAATAGGAAAGGGTTATACACTTACCTAGGAGGTAAAAACTATGGCATGCATGCATGTGCGTGATGTGTGTGTGTGTACACATATTATCAAACTTTCACACATGCGTATATGAAATACATTAACATGTTAAACTAAACTTGAGATACATCTCTAATTCAGTGGGCAATACGGATGTACCAGGAAAGATTTTGAGTAAAACAAATGCAGCTATGGAAGCTATTGAAATCTCTAAGAGCAATACAAAATGTGACAAAAGATTTTTAGTACAATGAATAGCTATATGGAATAATTCAAAACTTATTCTAGGCATGGAAAGTTAAGAAATAGCTAGAATTTAGGTAATTAATAAGAAAGAAATCTCTAAAATATATACATCAAGAAAGGGAATAGGTATTGAATTAGAACTAAAGTAGAATTAGTATTTACTAGGAGATGAATTAACAGTTCCCAATTTTTTAGAATCATAATAAGAAGATTAGAATTAGAGTGACAATAGATTATCAGAATCACAAGTAAAACCAAGATTCTTAGAAACCTATAAATAAAGCTAATTGATGTAAACCAATAAAAAAAATTTGGAATCCATTTCGCAATGATTTTAGGAAAAGCCTTTAACCTAAAAAGTGATTTAAAAAAATAAATACATAAGCATTAGGCAATATCAAGGAGACACTTTTAAAAATCTAAAAAAATCACTGGTAATGTTGGAAATTCGCTTATGATATTTTCTTAGAAAAACATTTGATAGATGATTCTCCTAAAAACACTTTCATTTTATTTTTCTTTTGGATAAGTAAGAACACGTACTAAAAACACTTTGATTAAAAATGTTTGAGTAACACACTCAATCAGCAAAGGAATAACACGTAACTAAAGCGCTCCAACCAAAGGGGCGCTAAGCGCACACAGGATCTTTGTTGATTTCATTGGATTGGATAATATATATGAAACACACGAGGAACGTTGGCTTACGGTCCCTGAAGTACACTCAACGCAAGCGGCTTTTTTCTTTCACAACTCCTTCCCTCTGAAATCGGCAAGCATTGCCCATTTAAATAACGAGCGGATCTTTCCCCCAGGTGACTCATTTGCTATTGGTCAACTAGTTAGAATGGACCCTTTTGAATGGGAGAGGAAAGGATATAGAGCCACAAGAAGAAAAAACCTTCATAAACATGAGATGAGACAAAGAAGAGTCCCACCTTCATACCTATTTTGATAGGTAACAAAGAAATATATCTAAAAAAGGCCAACAAAGAGGGTAATAAAATGCATAGGACATTTTATAAAGAAGTCACCTCAAGCAAAAATAAAAAACAAAGAGGAGCTCTGACAACAACCCTTAGCGAACTCAAGCGGGTTACAAGGTCCCAACAAGGAAGAAGGACAGAAGATGCAAAACTTACCACACCCACGGATTACAAACAAAGATTTTCCTTTTCTTGCAGTAGACAACCATGTCATCCCGGCAAAGAGACTCTTTAATAGAGTAATAGAAGATGTGAGACCTATATCACACAAAAAGTGGAGAATAGAAGATGCCATAAAAACTTCTAACATTATCAAAATTAAGGAGGATTTGATTAACAAGTTTTTCTTCCTCAAGACAAATGAAACATTCCATTAGTCAAGAACTCACCCTCTCCTCTCGCATAGCGATGAATTACCCTAAGATGGGAACATATCCCGCCTGTGAGGCTTCAGCACTATACAAGGATTCTGACGGAAGAAGGCCCCATCCTTAGACTCACCCTATATGATCTTTGCCATCCCTATCCAAATGCTCTTTTCCATACTATCCAAAGAAGAAATACTCCATGGTATCCACTCCTAATAACTGGAATGTCAAAGAAACAAGGAACCCAACATCCTTCATTTAAAAAATGGTTCCACACCTCCTCCACCCACTCCTTTTTAGAGGAAGCTGTAGCAAATAAGGCAAGGAAATGCTCAAAGGTTCCTTATCACACATGTGTCCTCCCAAAACCTCATCCTCCTACCATTCCCCACCACAAAGGTACTCTACAGCTTCACACCTCCCCTTGCTTCGTAATGGCTCTCCATCCTATGGCCCTTACTCCATAAGCATCTCTCACCTTCTAGTTATTACAACCTACAAGTCCTCCATTTACCCCTAATGACAATCCTCCAAAAGGCACTCCATCTCCCTAGGAAAACACCAATTCCACTCGCAGCAGATTTCCTAAGCATTCAAAGGTTTCCAAACCCTAAACCATCATGGCGTTGGTGTGAGCAAACAAGAGACCAATAAACCAAGTGAGGCTCTCAAGGGTCCATCCACACCAAAGAAAGTCTCTTTGGATATGCAATCCAACCTTTACCCCACCAATCTAGGTCTATAAGAAACAAGGACATGAAATCAGTAGGCAAATTTGGATAAGATACTCCTAATACGAGTAAGTCTCCCCCTAAATAAATACTGACCTTTTCAAAGTGCTAATCTCTTTCAAAACCTCTCCTCAAAGCAGTCCCAAATTGCCACAAACTTAAAAGGAGCAACTAATGAGAGCCCCAAATAAGTGGAAGGAAGCGTCACAACCTCAGATCCGAACCTCATTTACCAACTCCTAATATCCCCCACTCTTCCACTAGAATAAGCTCACTCTTCTCCGCATTTATTCTCAACCTAATAAGGCCTCAAACCACATAAACAATAACAAGACACATCCATTCCTTGCTTCCTTTTCCTTTCACCTTCCACCGTGAGAAAACCTCCAAGCTTCAATTCCTCTTAGGCAAACAACTATGGCTTCGATGAGGAGATGTAAATGTTCAGCCTCAAAAGCCATCTCTCGTATTCGCAACACTTATCCCTGTGGATCGATATCCCTACCATAGGTACACTATATTACTTGAGGCGACGCATGCACTTGTGCACATAGGCGTACATTTATACACACCACGCTTTCAGCCTATCAATCTCCATGCCAATAACAAACATAAGGAGAAAGAGGTTCCCCGTCTCAACCTCCCAACACCGCCGCCACACCTTTTGAAAAAGCCAAACGAAGAACCGCGCAAGAACTTAGAAGCTGCAATGGGTATTCACTATTTGATCCAACTCCGATGCACCATTTGCCAAAACCTGTCTTTCTTAGCAACAAGAGAAGGAGTCTCCAATCGCACTATTCGCTTAACACCCTTCATGAATCCTTCCCGCCCACCGCACCTCCGCAGTTTAACGAAGCCACATTGCTCCATTCGCTCTCTGCACCACCTCAGAGAAAGACCCTTCTACATGCATTACCTGCCTTCTGCTCCCCTCCTTCGACCTCTGCTGTTGCATCTTTCCCTTTGATCTCCGAAAGAATGAAACCAAGATCCCTCAACTTCAAGGAAGATCAGTGTGAACCTCTTGGCCTCCATGAATTAATCAAACAATGAGTAAACCTTCCAGCCTTCCTTTGACGGATTTAACTCGAAAAACCTCCGCCTTTACCCTAGCACTTTCCAAAAACTCCTTTACATCTAATTTATTGCAACAAGCTTCCACCTCCGCCAGCAACTGCAGAAAACTCATCTTTCTAAGCCAAATCCAGCAAGAGAAACCTCTGCTCCTCTCCAAAATGCTTCCTCTCAAGCCTCCATTGACCTTCTCAACAATGATTCTGAACAATCCCCACCCCGCTACAAACCCACTCTTACCTCCACCCTAGTTCTCTGCTTTTGATCTCCCTTTACGATGATAATTCACCAAATGCTTATGAAATTACTAAGAGCAAATATATTCCCTAAAACCCGCCACATTTCATCAATATAACTAACTTCACCATTTTCTCGCCCAAAAAGGTCAAGTATAAGACAATCCGCTCTAAGGACTCCGACCGGACCAATCGCTTAAGGCCCATGAACTCAACCCCGCACTTCCGTAAAGCACACCAAAAGAATCCCAATGGTATATATTAGCTACAATCTATAAGCAACCGAGCAACAATCAAGGTTCAAGAAAGGCGAAAACCTCGCCGAGTATCATAATGATCACATCATGTGACTAAAATGTTCCATGTCGCAGGCAGAAAAATCTCTAGGAAGAAGAAAGAAACACCAAAACAAAAGAAATCATCAATAACTTCAAGATCCTTCTGACAATTTTAAACTCACTATGATAAAAGTTAAAATAAGCTTTTTACGCCCACATAAGGAAATCGGGTGACACAACCAAATCATCCAAAAGTCCAACTTTTTGTTTTTGAATAACACCTTAAGTCTTCAAATCGACGTGAGGCTCACAACTACATCACTTCTCTATGGACATAGAGCACCATATATTGAACCCTAAACCTCTCCTCTTTATCTTCTTTTTTTTTTTCTTTCGAACAAAGTTAAACCTCAAATTATTTTCTTCTCTTTATGTTTTATCCATGTCTCTAGCCAATGTTTTTCCTACTGAGGCACAAACAGAATCAAGAAAAATCAGAAGGAAGCATGCAAAAGCCAAGAGGAATCTGCCGCTCAAGACTAATTCCTTTCGTTCTTTATATTGCCTCGCTTCCTGATCATCGACCAATGATGCTCAAATCTTTAATTGTTTTCTTCTCATTTTTATTCCATTACAAGGATATCAATAAAAAACTGCCTAAACCCTTCCAACCTCATAAATTTGATCTCTAAATGCAAACCAAAGAGGAGTAAACTGTACATATTTAAATAGTCAGGGGTTTCGAATCCATTTTCATCAGCACAAGGAATGCACTTCACTCCTATAGAAGATTCTCCTCATACTTTATGCTTCGCTATGCTTTGCTTGGACATGCTGAAGAAAGAGAGGAAACAGTGGTATCTAATCTACCATAGTCCTTCCATACCCAACAATAAGAAGATTAACATTTTTCCCCAATCTTGTTCGCAATCAAATGCACTAATCTCCAAGTGCTCCACTTTCCACCACCAACACAAAAGCAAAGAGAGATTTGTCGACCTCCCTTCAAAACTAAAAAAATAAGTTCCAACAATCATATCTTGTCTCAACATGTAATTCAAATTCAAGCCTTATCGTTGCTTGATCCAAAACCCAAAATAGGGTGTAAACTAAACCCTTCATGAATCCCTTTTACAATCCAACTCCAAATTAGAATTCGAAATCAAGTTCCTTTCAAATCAGGGATGTCTTCTTCAACAGATACCAAATCATGATAGAATCAAAGCCACAGCATTTCATCCTTCAAACACCAATGATAGCCACAAAAACAACCATGCACACAAAATAAGAACTGTTTGATGCTGCAAACATATTCCGTTTAATATCTCGTAAAAAATTCCTTCCATCTCCATGCCCATAAAATTCTCATGCAGACCCGGAGACCGCCCAACAAAACCTCGCGAGCTCCTCTCTTCACAAAATGCCATGTTTCGGGCATCTAAGATCCCCAACATCGCAATCACCTATACCAAATTAACATTCCTCAATCTTAAAATCTAGATACCAATTAATTAAACCATATAATAACAACCGAGACAAGATGTAAAAATCCACACAAAAACTCGAATCATTAACAAAACCCGCTCGAAACCCATCAATTTATTTCCATAATTATCAATGCATTCTACCATAAAAACGTAAAAAACCATCTCGTAATCGGCGCACTTACACACAAAATCTCCAAAAAAAAAGATCATACCTGTGTTAGAGAGTAAGAGAAGGCATCAAGAATGTATGAAAAGACCCTTTTTCTCGTGAGAGAGAAAATGAAGAACTCGACGCTTTGATTTCCGTTTTCTCAGGGCTAATAATAACAAACAGAGAATTTTTTTCATTTCATTTTTGTTTATTTTGGATTAATAAAATAAATTTATTTTTTTCGTATGTTTCGGGTTTGGCCGCCAATCGCTTTATCTTCTCTCGCATGACGGGGATATGATTCGACTTCGGATTAGGCACGCTTGTATTTTTGTTACCATAATACCCTCCACCTAACTACTTCAACTAAAATATTTGAGGGCCTTTTGTAATTTGATAAATAATTTCCTCGTAAAATAAAATATTTGTATATTTTATATTGCAAAATGGATATCATACGATATAGGATTCCTTGCGGGTAGCCATCATATGAACTTCAATAATATAAAATCAGCTTTTCTCCCTTCATGTTTTTTCTTTCTTCCAATTGATTATTTATGAATCTTTCAAGTAATATTTGATCAAAAAATATTAAGAAAAAAAAAAAGGAAAGGTAAGAGTACAAATAAATATTTATATTTAATTCATTAGAAAAATATGGTGCTAAATATGATAAAATTTACTATTTCTTCTACTTATTCACTTCATATTATATCATATAATATTATGTTTCTAGAGAACCTGAGCCTAGGGACTTATCCATGATATATACTAAGGGTATATCATTCTCTCACTCACTTTTAGAATTTTATCAGAAGTTAGTTAAAAATGACAACATATTTTTTTTCCAATTATATTGTCTCCCGAAAATAAAATTTTAAATCCTGGTCTTATTGCCTTATTTTTACTTAATCATATAGATCTGATATTAACACTCTGTGATTTAAGTTATACAATTAAACAATTAAACTTAATATATATTATTATTATATAAATTTTAGTTATACACAACCGAAAATACATGAAATATCGCTTTTAAAAAAATAAAATTCATAAGGGCATTTAAGTATGAGAAAACTTTTGTGATAAATAATAAATGTGTGAATAATTAGTCATTCGAAAGTTACCTTTGAGATCCAAAAGATTAATTTTATTCCATAACTAATTTTCCCATTTCAAGTTATCAATGGAACTATAATTCTAATAACAATTATTTAATACTTTCAATAGCATAAAAGCCTCAATAACCTTCATTTTCAAGGAGAAAAAAATGAATGAGATGATTTTGACCTACAATGGAAAAGTTTGGAAGAGATATCTACTCTTATCTTCTATGAATCTTCTATGAAAGAAACCTTTAGGTATATCTTTTTAATTTGGGAAAAGTATGTATCAAATTACCAATTTGAAAAGTATTGTACATACATTACTAAGAATTAGATTTATATGATTCACTTTACCCTTTAAAAAAATAATTATAGATCAGTCAATATAATAGTATAACTAGCAAAATGTACTAATATAGTTATGGTAGTATCAAGGAACAAAAAATCAAAAAAATCGGTTGATATTTCGACGAAATATCGGTGGAGGTCGACACAATATACTCCATCGATAGTCGGTCATTTATCACCAATTTCGGCGCCTACAACAATACTTCTCCCCCAAGCTATGATAACTTCTATTAATTATGTGTGTAATCTGTTGCTATATTCCTTTCTATCATTTATGAATATTTTTAACAAATTAAATATTTTGTATAAATCATAAAAATAATTTATTTCTTATTTTACATTTGAAGAAATATGTTTTAACAAATATAATTTATTTTAATAAATAAATAGAATGTGCTTAGAATTAAAAATCAAAAGTTAAATGATATTATCATTTTGTATAGTTATCAAAATAATTTTAGTATGTATATTCTTGTTTAGTTTAATATTTTGTTGCAAAAAATTAAATATTTGAATAATTTTAATTACCGATATTTTGTAAATATATATCCAATGACATTTTACCGATATTTAAGGAGCATATCCATAAAATTCAAGCATCGATATATTCGTTGCTTATCAAATATTTTGATAATTGGTTAGTACATTCTATTAATCATGATAGTATATTCATTAATTATGATAATATTGACTTATTTATAATAATATTTTTAGAGAGTAGCTTCAACTATATAAATTCACTCTTAGCCAATGTATGTACAATTATTTTCAAATTAGTAGCCTATACATACTTTTTCCTTTAATCTTTTATGAGAAATGCTCTTTCTCACCAAAAAAAGAGCTTTTTTTAGATATATAGTAACAATTTTCATATAGTTCTTAAAACTCATAATGAATATGTGTAAGACCCGAGAAATTCCAATTTATGGAAAAAGGGCAAAATCGTAATTTCGACATAAAATTGTTAATTTCAAGTAAAAATCCGTAATTTATTCTAGATCCTTATTGATGAAACCATTGCACCGTTGGAATCGTCTCTTCGAAATTCAGCTAGCATGTGTAAAATGTCGACCCGACAATCTAATTTACATCAGTTTTTCGAAGCATCGCATTTCGTGTCAGAAACTATTTTTGATGCGATTCAGTCACATATAAATACACTCATGTGTCATAAGTGGTATGAGTAGAGAAATAATGAAAATGGACGGCCGAGATAGTACCGAATGTCAAAACTGGGAAATGGAGGGACGTAATGGTCATTAATTAAGTTTTAAGTCACTAAATGATAAAAAGGGAATAGTGTTGGTCTTCTTTATTAAGCCAAAAGAGCAAAACGTGAAAGGGGAACCAGTAGCTTGGTGTGAAACGAAATGGTGGGTTTTGTGAGAGAAGGTCTCCGACTTCTCTCTAGGATTTACGACAACTAATTCCCGTCGGCAGTCTTCGGGACAAGAAGGAGAACTGCTCTATGTGGAGAGGGCTTCGCTTGGGTACCAGATTTAGGGAGTTTCCACAAACTCCGAGAGGTAGGGGTTTCTCCCTACTTGAGTTTTACTCCCATTTTAAGTGTTTTACTAATGTTTGAGTTGAATTGAGGTCGTGAGGGGCCGTTTGATCGGTCCTAAAACTTGGGACCGAATTGATAAAATTTTTGAAAGAAAAATGGAGCAGTCCGTGACTGCTCCACGCTGTTTTGGGTTGATTAAATTGTTCATTCTGTGTTAATCATGTATTGATTGGATTGAGGCTGGAAATGGCCATGAAATCGGGGTTCACAAAGTGAACCGATGAATTATAGAGAGTGTCGGGAACCAAACCCTAGTGGTTTTACTGCTCAGAATAAGGACACCGAAAAATATATTTTCAGGATTAATGTGTTTTGTTCAAGTAATTCAAGTAAATTGCTCGTGTTTGATTATTAGCCCAAGTGAGCTAATTTTGATGTGATGAACTGTATAATTACATAACATGATTGTGTGATTTGAATTATGCGAGTATATTCATGTTTATATATTTGCATGTGATTAGATCAGATTGAACTCGGCATACATGCATTCCATATGCAATTAACATCCCAGACTATAGGAGTTAGTGCATGAGATGAGTCTAAGAGAAAATGGTTCTGGAGGGTTGTCTAAAAATATTAATTATCTGGAGCAGAAATTAAATGAAAAATATCAATCGCCTGAGCGTCCAATTGATATACACTGAGGGTAAATTAATAAACAAATAATATATCAATCAGTCTGAGCACCCAATTGGATATCCCTGAGGGTAGTCCACTAAATATAACATCGAGATGGTCCACAATTTATAACATCGGAGGGTAGTCCACAACAAAACATAATATTCTCTACTGCGTCTAGGGCGAGTGTGAGAGAGCCTGAGGACTCTGATCTCGAGTAGGTCATGTAGACATTCAAGCAGGATTATGCATTTGCTTGAATGTGTTTACTAACATTGCACGCACTCTGTGGTGAGAGCCCACTTAAAGGATTCTCCCATCGAGCACACTCACCTCGCCATGGGACTCCCTCATGTGTAGCAGGAGACGGCCATTCTGTGAGGCGAGTTCTGTAAGAAAGTTTTAATGTGACTTGGTGGTTTTGCATGTGTATTAGAACTCTTTAAGTTTAATATATGTATGGTTTAAGAGTGAAAATATTGTAACTATTGTAACTATAGGATATATAGTTGGATTCATAGTTCGTATGCATATTGAGAGTTGTTTATGGCCCAAGTATTATCGATATATATATATCGACTATATTGCACTGCTTCGGGGACAGATATGTGTTCAGACAAGTTTTATATACGTGCAGAGCTCCCGTACAAAGGAGACTCGCCCGATTTTCTAAAATCATGCGGTAACCCGACCTCCACTTCTGTATTCACGGCCACGGGTAGTCAACTGACCCCTGCCTCGGGGCTTCACAATATGTCCGCTCGAGACATTAGATCGTTAACTTTTGGTTCCAAACCCAATTCCAATTGAATATAACAATGAATGTAGTAAACTGTCTTTACTAATACTGGAAAACCTGAAACCCCTTTTATTTCTGGATATTCAAGGAACCCCGTAAAATCCAAGATTTTCGACAGCTGCAAAATAAGCACTTCACAAAAATCCGAATTTTTTTAGATCTCGGGACAACGAAACTGATCCGTTGAATTCGCCTCGCTACTTAGCTACCACGACCCCGCTGGATTCGGCGCTCGGGCCGATTTCACGCTTCGGCGCTGGGCGGTAGCGTCTACGACACATGCCAAGAAGATAAGTGACGCCACATTTAAGAGAAGAATGCGACACTCTGGCAAGAGCTGGCGCGGTCTAATGAGCGAATTCGCCACAATGAGCCATGCAAGGGAAAAAGAATTCCATGGCCCATATGAAGCCAAATATAAGGATGATGTCATTAAGGAATAAGAAAAAGAGATATGGAAAAGGAGAAATACACCTTTAATTGAGTAAATGGGAGGCAATTTCCTCCAATTGACCGAATGATGATTTCTCCAAAAAGGGGGAGAAAAAGGACCAAAGGAGAAGAGAAAATGAGGAGAAATGAAAGGAAAATGAGAAGAGAAAGGAGAAAAAGGAATAGAAAGGCAAAAAGGAAGGAAAAGAAAGAAAAGAGGGAAAAAGAAAGGGTGAACTGTGAGAGAGAAAAGGAAGAAAAGCGGAGAATGGCGAAAGTGGAAAAGGAGTGGATTTTCCTGCCGCCACCGACGCTCGGTAAAGCTCGGTGCATCAAAGTTGGTGCACGCAGCGGGGATCTACGTGTGGACATTCAAAATCGAGTTTCGACAAACTCCAAGAGGTAGGATATTTCCTACTTGGTTTACTTTTAGCCTAAAGGTTTTATAATGGTAGAGGTTGCTTGTGGGAGGCCATGAGAGGCCATAAATTGGGCCCAAGCCTCGGGACTAAGGTATGGATTTCAAGGATCGGTTTGATTTGGGAGTTGTGTGGCTCTCCTGACTCAGAAACCAAAATTTTCTCAGATTGGGCTCGTTGTCAGGATAATGATGCTCGAACTCGGATCGGGTTCATGCTGGGTGAAGGGACTCAGAAGTGCTCCTCGCTGAATGGTCCAAATTCTTACTTAGTCAGGTGTTAGTGCTTGTTTGAATAACAACATGCAAGGGTGTGGAAATGTGATATTGATGCATGCTATTTGATGTATTAATATGTTTTGTATGGAGGTAGATTATATGTATAAATTATAATTTTCATGGAGTGTAAATGTTTCATGTAAGGTTTATTCATGCATGTAACATGAGGAAAATGCATTGGCATCATGCATTTCTTGCAGAGGCATCTACACACATCGCTACAGTCTGCGTGTGGGCTTAGCTTATTCATCGTTGTTGGTGGATGGGTTGTGAACTCGAGAAAAATCGGGACAAAGTCCAAGGTGTAGATTCACGAGCGCCAGAATGATCAAAATGATAAATGAGTATGTTTTGGGCTGAGCAAGTCAGGGTAGATCCCCGGGTGAAAGTCCCATAAGTTATTCGGTTAGACATGAATCCCTACGATGTAAGTTCGTGAAAATGTTGAAAAGGCGTACAAGGGCCCTACTGTAAAACCCGAAATCGTAGCCCACAAAATAAAGGAAAAAGACTTTGATAAATAAATTGAGGGTTGTCCAATGGTTTAGTCAGGTGTGTGTGACTGGTTTTATTTCACATTTGGCATTCCAGGTGTGAGGGAGTTTCATTGGGATCAGTCAGGAGCATGAGGGGTTGCATCTCATGCATGATATGTACATTTTCATATAGAAAGTAATCGTATGGAATGTGCTTGATTGTTTATATATGCCATTGCATATGCATTTTAGGTGGAGAGTAACCCTAGTAGGAAAACTTTCTACTGGTTGGCCACCCCCGTCGTGGGACCCTTTCGTGCATGTAGACTATCTAGGGAGTATCGCACGTAGAGGTAGTTCGTGAGAAGAAAGCCGAAATGTGGTTTTAAGTAAATATTTTGTAAATACGTATAAATCTTTTTGGTAACAAGCATGAAAACTATGAGAATATAGTTGGAGATATTTATTTCAGTATTGGTTCAGGCCCAAGAGGCTATTTTACTCAGGTATGCGTCTTGTGATACGAGATGTATAGATTTTCCGCAGTCGAAATGCGTAGTCACCGTAATTCCCTGGTCGGGGGCGTCATATTCCCGTATTTTTAACTTTGAACGCCCAATCAATCGAGCTTGAGCTAGACATGTGGACATACCGGTTTATTTATTTATTTTTATAGAAGGAGAGTTTATTAAATAGAATCAATATACCAAAGAGGGAGATAAAGCGCTGGAACCGCCAGTGAGGGATATCTTGACTCTTTTGAATTCATTTATTTTCAACCAGTTAAGAGCTTCCCTACAGCTTAAAGCCTCAGCTTCAAATGTATCCATCGAGCCATGCACACAACCTTTCCTTGTGGTTATCGTTTCGCCCCTATCCTTGGGTGTAATAAATCCAAAGCCGATGGTCTGAGAATGTTGGAATATCGATGCATTTGTATTGCATTTGACGAAGCCTGAAGCAAGAGGTGAAGGTATTAATGTATAACAGAAGCCTGAATTATGATTGAATAAGATATGTGATAAACTAATGTTATCATCTTTAGAGTTTATCAACCTCGTGTCGGGACCTTCAGCTATTCTTGGGCCAGGATGTGACGATGCAGGATCGTCTCAGTTACTAGAGACTAGGAAGAGAGAACACTCGTGCATATGTGTAAATCCCTACGAGAATGTATGAAGGTCTTGGTGGAGATGGGCTCATTTATAGACTCAAAATCCTAACATTATAGGGTTAGTACTTGTTTGACAAGCAATCAATCCTTGACTTACGAGACTTCTTACCTATAAAATAATCAAACTCCTGCCTTATTGGGTTTTTTCCTCTTAAACAATTAATTAATGAGCTATATCACTAATTAGCTAGTATGAAGATCTAAAGGCTCATTATTAATTTTGGCTAACTACTTAAATTGTTTCTAGAGCATAAATCCAACGTAATGTTGTTGCTTGTTCGACTGCATACTCGACTAGTGCATTGTCCTCTCATGGAGATTCGCCATATGTTGTTGACGTTAGGGAAAGTCGCAAGAGCATGTAGGATGTATTCAGGAGCAATCCTACAACATGGGCATCAATTAGATTCAGAGGCCTTCCTTGATCAAAGAGCTTGCATGGTTGGGAGGATATGAGAGCATGCTCTCCAAAAAGAAAAAAAAAAGTCTTTGTTGGAGTATGGAGCTGCCATAACTTATGTCAATTTATGATTGTTTTACTTTTTACACATGTCGGGCGGGCAGGTGCGTAAAGATATTTATACCCACTTTTTACATTATACTCACCTTTGAGTTCAAAACTCCACATCCAACTATCCAATTAAGTATAATCATATTATAATTTTAATTATAAAATTGTATATATTAATTATGGATGTAAGACCCGAGAAATTCCAATTTCTGGAAAAATGGCAAAATCGTAATTTTGATTACAAAATTGTAATTTCGGTTAAAAATCCATAATTAATTCTCTAGATCTCGGATGACGAAACGATTTTTACCAAGAATCGTCTCTACAAAAATCTAGTTAGCACGCAAAATTCGTAATATTCTGAGACAAATAGATTTATTAATGCTTTTCTTGCGGCATCGCGCTTTCTCGTGCCGTAAAACGATTTTCGATGCGACGAAAGTCACACATAACAAGTACTCAAGTACCATAAGTGGTATGAGTAGATAAATGATGAAATGGACGGCCGAAATAGAAATTAATGTCAAAACTCTAGTTAGCTGACGAATGTCATTTTTTGAAATGTTAATGAGCTAAAATGACAAAAGAGCAAATAGTGTCTTACCTCTTCCTCAAATTGAGACAAAACGTGAAACGGAGGGACATTTAGGTAGCTCCAGATTTCGGGAGATTTTTGCAGCAGAGAGCACTTTCAAATACACGCGATCCAAATTCGTCTACGGCCTTCTGATCTAGCTAAACCGCTCTACGCAGAGGCTTCGCGCGCACGGACGGTGAGTTTACTCAAATCCCTTGGCAGAAAAGCCCCCTACTTGGTTTTATTCCTCTTAAGCACTTTGTGAATGTTTGAGTTTAACTGAGGCCGTGAAGTGGTTGCTGACGGCTCCAAATCTCGAACCGAGTCTGTTAGATTTTGAAACCTATGTGATACCCGCGACCGTCCACGGGCTGATTTGGGTTGCTTATTGTGAAATTATGTTAATGTATGGATTTCGACAAAAGGCCGAACGGGCAAAGGAAATACGGCTCACAGTTTAACCGATAAATTGTCGAGTGTTGTAACTGCAAACCCTAGGGTTTTACCGTTCCAGAATAGTGACACGAAAATACATTTTTGTAAAAATATGTGTTTGGTCGAAGCGATTTAAATTAAATTACTTCGTTGCTTTGATCACAAATTCAAGTGAGCTAATTTTGATGTATGAGTTGTATAATTACAGGTTCCGGACAAGGTTGATTCATCACGCAAGATATCTCATGTTTATATATTCCGCATGTGATTAGGATCAGACGAATTGGCATACATGCATTCCATATGCACCTGTTAACTTACTCTGCTAGAGTTAGTGCATGAGACTTAGCTCCAGAGTAAATGGTTCTATGTAGTCTAAAAATATTGTAACGATCTATGATAGTCCATACTTAAAATATCAATCGCCTGAGACGCCCCAATTGATATATACTCCAGTAGTCCACATATAAAATATCAATCGGGCCTATACGCCAATCGATATATCTCTGACAGAAATTCACTAAATATAATATCTGGCATACCCACTACTCGATCTGAGGGTAGACTACAACTATAAACAACAACTTTGTTTGAAACTAACATTCTCATACTTGCGCCAGGCCAGAAATGCGAGAGAGCTCTGGGTGAGGACTCCTGGATCCGAGTCATGCCGCGTAGACATTCAAGCAGATCATGCATTTGCTTGAATGTGTGTTTAAATTGAACATCGCACAAAGACTTAGGTGGTGAGTAGCCCACTTAGTGGCGATTCTCCTATCGAGCTTTAAATTTCTCACCCGTCGTGGGACCCCTTTTACGCGTATGAAATAAGTATGGCGACCGCTTAAATTCTAGAGGCCGTGAGTTCTGTAATAGTTTCCATTTTGTGGCTTTGATGACTTCCACATGTACTAGAATTCACTAATTTTAATATATGGTCGTATAAGAGTAAATATTTGAACTCTTAACTATCGATATACTGAATTCATAGTGGTATATTGTGATGAGTATTGTTTACGGGGCCCAAGGTCGCTTTACTCATGTTTGGGATTATATCGACTGGCTTGGGGGCCGTATATGCAGTGTATCAGAATTGGGTAGAGCCTCCGTACAAAGGAGACTCTCGCCCGATTTTCTAAAGTGGCGTCTGTGCAACCCGACATCACCAAGATTCGCGGCCGACGGCAGCCAACTGACCCTCGGAAATGGGGCGTCACAATGGATCATTTATGAGATGGTTTAATATTAACTGACATGGACTCATAGTCTATCTTCTCCCTTACTTTGGTAAGCTCATTGGACCGAAGCCCAATTGTTCCCTTGTAAATAGAGCCTTAGAATTTTACAAGGGTTTGATAGAACACACTTTGAGAAGAAGGAAAAAACTATCTTCAACCCCTAACATTTCTTTGATTTCATCCTCGCGATTTCGGAAGACTAATGGTGGTTTAAAATGGAATATATCGGTTTCGACTGGATATATTTTGCATTTCTTGATTTTACTTGATATATCCAGGATATACTGCGGATATTTTTATATGAGTATCGATATATCATAAATTAACAAAAATACTTTGAAATTCATAGAAATACTTTATAAAATGTAAAAATGACACTAATAATCAAATTCCCATACATTGAGATTACATCGTTAGAATGAGCTTTAAAACCAAATGAAGATCGATAACTTCATTACAAATATTTGATGAAAGGATCCCATCTCGTGAAGACAATACTCATACTGTGATATGGTGTTACGATAATAATGATTTTAAGATCGAACATGCTGGCGCATAAATGTCTGATCACTATAACCTCTCCATGGATAGGAAATTCGGGTTCACCTAATATGTTCGCTTGAAATCCTTGCATTTCGATATAATTCGCGAATCGATACCTTGCTCGAAGATGAGGATAATTTATCATTCCATATTTTTCATCAATGGAAGCCGAAGGATTTGAAGAAGGCTGACCATAACTCATTGTGTTAGGAAGGAAAATGTTGCCGTCATTGGATGAATCAACGCATTGAAAGTGCCAATAATTAGACTCAAAACTAGCCGACATGAATCCTTATCAGGGTGTGTCATCCTTCGTCAACCTTTATGGCTTTCTAATGGCTTCCACACTGACCACCTCCTGCACTCCATGGTCTTCATCTTGTGTAGCATGTGTGAAATCATCTTCACTAGTAAATGGACTCAATGGATATTGACTTATTCGTCGATCTGCAATATCCCCAACATCATTTCTAGTATCACTACCATCATTGGTCCCTTCTCCTCTTGAGCCATCATAACCTGTAGTAGAAGTACCTGCAAAACTAGGTCTACTACTATGTTCAGCACTTGAATCAAATGAGGGTTGAGAAGTAACAACAAGTTGAAATGAGTCTCTCATATCTTAACTGAAACTTTCACTATGAACTTCTTCGTATAAAACATCACAACATCAACACTCGCTTCGAACATGTGTAGTAACTGTGGGATCAAGATTTATATTCATCATCCAAATGGAGGTCTATCCCATTTTAATAATTAATTATCCTCTTCTTCACCAAACTTGGCTGAAATATCGAGTAAATCAAGGTAATTCTTTTCAAAGAACTTTATCTTGCCTCTCGCTTACATATCACGTATCTTTAGCTTCATGTTATAATAACAAAAAACCAATTCTGTTAAAGCCTAGTGGGTAAAGAAGCCGATTCTTTGTTTCAGATGTATGAGACAAATGTGCTCCAATTTCTTTCACACGCTGAAGAATATGAAGTTTGAGAAAGAACCTTAATGGCCAAATTCCTCACTGTGGGAGCATGGTTTCCATACATAAACCACCATTCAAATTTCGGCACAATAAAATAAGTAACATTCAAAAAAATTTAATAATAATATGAGAATAAGCTTTACTTTAAAAGTTTTAATGAGGAAATAACATCGACCAAGAATCATTAAATCTCGAGGTTATTGTTGCTCATCACAAAATCCTCTTCAGATTCAAACATTTATGAAGTTTTTGAAAATAAAAATTATCAAATCAATATAAGTGTAAGTGTAACCAAATAAATTGAATTAATTAATTAGAATTGTAACCTATTGATGTATCTCATTTCCAAAATTACCAAGACTTGCAGTAGTAGAAGATAATCTTGCAAATACTTCATGAACAGCTTAGAATAACTCAAGGTCACTACTAACTCCAGGTGACAGGACTCGACCTGGAAACCTTCCCAAGATTCCCCGGGTGGTCCCGCCTAGTGAAGTCCCACTGTACAAACCATAGGGAATGCACAATGGAACCCCACCTAAGAAAGAAATAAACACATGCAGTACCACAATACCTCAATTATATAGAAAAATCCACGACCGTCCTATCCAAATGTAGGTCATAACCACATCATACATAATAAGGACCCATATGAGTTCAATACTAATATCAGAGCATTCTAAGAGTATTTGCGAATTTAGGGTTACAAAATGAAAATAAATAGGTCCAACAAAACAGAGGCAAATGGATGGGGTAGAGTACTGCAACTGTCGCAAAAAGAGCGGTGTTGAATTTGGCACGAGGTAGGCTCTACGAACTGCCCGGACCTAGGGAATAGATTTAAAACAATAAACGTGAGAAATAAATCTCAGTGAGTGGCATAATTTATATGGAAAATAATATTTTTATTTTCGAAAATTTCTTCTCTCAAGACTCCTCTTACTCGCTCCACTCTTTTGTAATGCTCCTGCTTAGCAACATTTTACAAACCCAACTTTACTAAAGCCCAACAATAGCGATACTATTCTCAAAAATTTAACCGACATCATTTTCAAGAACCTTAAAAACTCGAATCAAGCTTTACAACATACACCGAAAGCATACCATATGTAACCACTGCGTTGTACTGTTCCAGTGAAAATACCATAACCATAAATATTGAAATGCTTATACTTTAATCAGAGACCAACAATGTACCGTACCACATACCCATCATAAACCGTCGGGTAAACCCGACCTCACAACATCGTGGCAAACCACCTGTCGATAAACCCGACCTCACGACCGTGGAAACTAATAAACTAAACCGTTGGGTAAACCCGACCTCACGACATCGTGGCAAACCACCTGTCGGTAAACCCGACCTCACGACCGTGGAATTAATATATATAATCGCTTTCCTACTCACAAGTAATACCTTCCAATGATAATCGTATTATAACTACTTCACAAGATCTCAAATTTCTTTCTTAAAACAATAAGTTTTTGCAAGTGGTTTAAAACTCAATCCAATGCGACTCCAACATATTTAAAATACTACGTACTCATCCAGAAAACTCAAAGAAAACTTCCAAGACAAAATGTTGACAAAATCTCACATGAAATGATAACTTGTTTATATAAAGACCGAGTACTAAGTGATTTGTATGCAAACATCCATTTGACTGTATCGTATATATGTAAAATATTTAATCATAATAGATATATCAACATAATACCCAAATCATTTAAAACATATAAACCACTACGTACTACGTACGCCGTCTCATTCTTCCACAGGATCGTCTCCATTTCTACGTGAATGCCTGTAATATAAATAAAATACCACTTAGGCTCCAATAATTGAACCAACGATACGGATGCCCCAAGGCCTTAGAATACTTTTAGAACCATGAAACATCCCAATCGACTCGACAGTCTAATTATTAATAAAGATGCCTTATGTTCCAGACCTAAAATTGGGGCTTTTACTCCTGGAGCTAATTTCGAAATCGAACAAATTCAATAATTCCTAAAACATCCAATTTCACTAATCCAACTTCAATTTTACCACCACCAATTGGTACTCTATTTCAAATTCAAACTTCGCACCATCTCGAAACAACCGCAAGCCTAAAACTAACCAAACGACGCCCAAAATTCCCATACAAAACCACATATCAATGGAAAGTCCAAGAGACCAGAACTCATCGCACTCATTTATCTCGTCCAACAAATGTGGTGGTCGAAAAACTTGATCCAACCGTCGGCTAACTTTGTTTTCGTCGTAACTTCCAAACAGTGAGGAATCTGCAAAAAGAGACCACGAAAATGAGTTCAGAGGGTCCAAAAATGATGGAAATGAGGTATGGGGCGGCCTGGAAGCAATGAAAATGGCCTAAAAAGTGGGAAAATCTGAGCCCACCTGGTCAGCAGTTCGCTCGCCGACCGATCCGGCGGGCCAACCGGCCGGGCACACATGAAATTGCACCTGGCCAAGTGGGTCTTCCGTGAGGTGGCGCACCTCCCAGTGCCAGCTGCAGGTGCACAGCGGTGGCCGAGTCCGCCTTGGTCCAAAAACTTCTACGCGAATGGTAAAATGACCCTACCAGGGTGTTCACGATTCGAGAGTTCTTCCCAGTATTTTAGCTCACATTACGCTGGGGACTGTGGTTTCATTCGCACTCCAAAGTTATGTTTATATAGGCCTGGTGGTCGCCGTAAAATTTGAAGACAATTGATTAATCGTTGAACACCAATGCTTGAAATTACCAAGGTTATAACTTTTTATCCGTAAGTCGGATTTGGACGTTCGACCAATCTATGAACTCGTATCGACGAGGCCTACGAAATGGTGTCTTAGTAAACCCAAAACTATTCATCCTTGAAAAAGTCAACTTTGGTCCCCATACTAAGTGTTGGTCAAACCTAGTCAAATCTGGTCAAACTTAGTCAGCTTGGTCAAATGTGTTACAACTTATTTTATTTGGTGCGGGTCATTACAATCTACCCCCCTTAAAGAAAAATTTCGTCCACAAAATTCGTACCTATGTCGTGAAAGAGATGATAGTACTGAATTCGTGATTTAGTCCCTCCCCGCCTCCTGTGTCGCCGACTAGATGGTTTCTCCAAAAGACTTTCACTAAGGATATTGTCTTGTTGCGAAGCTCCTTCCTCTTCTCACCCAGACCAGACCGGTCAGTTCTCATAGGATAAGTCATCCCTCAGCTCAATCTCTGGTGCCTCTATCACATGTGAGGGATCTGAGATATACTTGCGTAGCATGGAGATGTGGAGAACATTATGGACTCGAGGAAGCTCCTCCGGCAAGTCTAATCTATAAGCCACTGGACCTATCCTCTCAACAATCTCAAAAGGTCCAATGTAGCGAGGACTTAGCTTCCTTCACTTCCCAAAGCGTACCATGCCCTTCCAAGGAGAGAGCTTCAAGAGTACTCGATCTTCAACCTCCAAGTACCATCCTTCTTCTTTACCAATAACACCTAAGGCCTCCCAAGGTGAACATCAGCCTAATAAGTCCTCTACCCATACCAGAGTCGAGTCTTTAACTCTTTCAACCCAAATTTAAGTGTCATCCCATAAGGTGGTAAACGTAAACGGGAGAGCCACTCAAGGACTAAATCAATGGGAAAATCTATTTCTCGTCCTGGAGGCGAACCTGGAAGATCGTCAGGAACACATCCAGGAAGTCCCTCACTACTGGTACAACCTCAAATCTCACTCCGCTACTACAAGTCATTTACATGAGCTAGATACCCGTTACAACCTTTTGAAGTACACATCTAGTGAAGAATGGCGAGTCACACTGGTTAGTGCTCGCTCCGCTCTCCATAGAAGACTACTCGGTAGTCCCTGGCCATCTAAATATCACCTCCCATTTTAAACAACCCGTCAAGCATAGTTTGAAGCAATCAATCCATCCCAAGAATCATCCAACCCTCGAGATCTATTAATATCAAATCGCCCATAACTTGGTCCTCACAGGAAACAAGCCACCATTAAGCATCCGACTAGCCATGTAGACTCTCTCGGCGCGCGATCTCCAAACCACATCCCAAAGGAACTGGAGTCATCCCGACTCGTGCAACATACTTACATGAAATAAAATAGTGTGTAGCTCCTGGGTCAATGAGTACACGTGCATTGTCACCAAAAATAGATGACTGACCGCCAACGTCTGGGGTGGCCTCAGGCCTCCCGACCGGTCATAAGAGATAAACTCCTCGCCTAGCGTGATTATCCTCCGCACTCGCCTCCGCCGCTGGGGCCGCATCGATGTCCCGTGCAAAGGAACCACCCGAGGTCTCGCCCGCTTCGTATTCGGGGCCAGATGCCCACTAGCCTGACCGAGTAACCCATCCCGAGACTTAGTCCGGGCCGATTCTCTTGTTATAAAGGCATCCTCTTGAAATGTCCTGGCCTGTCCGTGACCGAAGCATACATTATCCCATCGGGCATGGTCCACTATGAACTCACGCAAATGCCACAAGTCGAACAAGAATCGCCTACCGCAGATTCTCGAAATGGCTACCACAACACCAAACCACTTGAATCCAATCACAACAACCAATTTCTCATCTCGCCATCGTCACCACGCCCTGGTCCCCACCGGGATCCTTCACGCTCGAAGATCTGTGAGCTGAAACTACTCCTCTGTATGATCCCCGACCGGCTCCCGGTCATACCCATCATGATCGACGCTTAGTCCGCGTGACAGGTCTGCCTCTCCACCTTTAAAGTGGCCTCTCTCATCGATCGTACGTGATGACGGACCGAGAGGCTCAAAGCCATCGCCCCAACCAACCCGCCGAGAAACCTCCTTCGATGACTTATCCGCAACCAAATTTAGGCGTAAATTTGATAACTCTTCGAACCCCACATTGCACTCCGAACCGCTATATTACCCTCGAGCGAAAGTGTCTCGGACCCAACCTCGGGTCTCAAATAAATACCGGGGGTAAAACTCGCGTGAAAGTTCTTGAACTCGCGCTCAAGTGTGACGTTTCCTAGTCCTCTCATACGCCCACTACTTCCTTGCATTACCCTCGAGTAGAAACCCAGCTATCCTGACTCTGTCCTCATCCGGACGATGCATACCCTCGTCCAGAATCTTCTCTGTGTCATCTAGCCATGATAGGGCCACCATGGGGTCCGTGGCGCCATCATAACCCACCCGGCCCAAGTCTATGAGCCCGATCGTCAGTGATTACCAAAGGAACCCACTTTCCAGTTGATCGAAAGCCAGGTGCTCAACAAGATTTTCCTCATAGTTAGGTGCACCTGAGCTTTCCACCGAAGCCTGCTGGGACCTACGTCTACCTCTGGGCGCCATTCGGAAGGAGAACTGTTCCCAAGAATCAAAGAACATAATCAATCCCAATGATAAGGTTAGGAAGGTATACAAAACACTGGATGAGTCGCACAGCAATGTACAACCCCAAGGAATTTAGAAACCTAGTGCTCATTCGTTTCAGATCCCAATCTCTGGAAACTTCCCCAAGATTCCCTGGTCCCGCTATGAAGTCCCACCTACAAACCATAGGAAGGCCAATGGAACCCCACCTAAGAAAGAAATAAACACATGCAGTACCACAATACCTCAATTATATAGAACAATCCACGACCGTCCTATCCAAATGTAGGTCATAACCATCATACATAAATAAGGACCCATATGAGTTCAATAATAATATCGAGCATTCTAAGAGTATTTGCGAATTTGTGGTTACAAATGAAAATAAACAGTCCAAATAAAAACAGAGTAAGTGCATGAATGGGGTAGAGTAATCGCAACCGCCGCAAAGAGCTTGGGTGGTTGGACCCAGTGCGAGGTAGGCTCTACGAACTGCCCGGACCTAAGGAACAGATTTAAAACAATAAACGTGAGAAATAAATCTCAGTGAGTGACATAATTTATATGGAAAATAATATTTTTATTTTCGAAAATTTCTTCTCTCAAGACCTCACGTCCACTCTTTTGTAATGTTCCCAGTTTAGCAAACATTTTACAAAACCCAACTTTACCAAAGCCCAACAATATGATACTATTCTCAAAATTTAACCGCATCATTTTCAAGAACCTAAAACCCGACCGCTTCACAACATACAATCGAGCATAACATATGTAACCATCATGTCGTAAAATAACCAGAAAATACTCATAACCATAAATATTGAAATGCTTATACTTTAATCAGAGACCAACAATGTACCGTACCACATACCCATCATAAATCGTCGAGTAAACCCGACCTCACGACATCGTGGCAAACCACCTGCCGATAAACCCAACCTCACGACCGTGAAATTAATATATAACCGCATAACCACCACGACATCGCGGGTAGCAAACCAATTGGCCAGAAAACCCGACCTCACGACCGTGGAAACTAATAAACTAAACCGCCGTAAACCCGACTTTCCACATTCTGGCAAACCAATTCGCCAGAACCCGACCTCACGACCGTGGAATTAATATATATAATCGTTTCTTTACTCACAAGTACCTTTCCAACGATACTATATTATAATCATTTCACAATATCTCAAATCTCTTTCTTAAAACAATAAGTTTTCAAAGTGGTTTAAAACCTCAATCCACGTACCCAACATATTTAAAAATACCACAGACTCATCCAGGAACTCAGTAAAACTTCCAAGTATTTAAAATGTTGACAAAATTCACATGAAATGATAACTTGTTTATATAAAGACTAATACTCACATTTGTATGCAAACATCCATTTGATCAAAACAGTATATATGTAAAATATTTAATCATAATAGATATATCAACATAATACCCAAATCATTTAAAAACATATAAACCACTACGCACTACACGCTCGCCCTCATTCCTTCCGCAGGATCGCCTCCTACTTCTGCAAATGCCTCGTAATATAAATAAAATACCACTTAGGCTCCAATACCAATTGAACCAACGACATCGATTCCCGAAGGCCTTAGAATAACTTTAACTATGAAAACCATCCCAATCGACTGACAGGTCTAATTACACAATATGCCCTATGTTCCTAAGACTTCAAAATTGGGGCTTTTCGCCCGGGAGTTAATTTCTCGAAATTGAACCGTCCAATAATTCATAAAAACATCCACCTCACTAATTCAACTTCACTCTTACCACCCCACAAATTGGTAATTATCACCCAAACTTCGTAATTACTCAAACAACCTAAAAATGGAAAAACTAAATCCAAACGACGTCCAAAATTTACAAACCATATCAATGAAAAGCCCGAGAGACTGTGAACTCATCAAGCATTCATTTCTGGTCCAACAAATACCGTGGCCTAAAACCCCGATCCAACTGTCACCAACTTTGTTGGCCAGAATCTCCAAACTGAGGAATCTCAGAAACGGACTACCTAAATGAGTTCAGAGGGTCCAAAATGATGGAAAGGAGGTATGGGTGGCCTGGCGGCGAAAATGGCTAGAAAAGTGGAAAATTTCTCAGACCTACTGCCGCCGTCACGGCCAGATCCGGCGCTGTCCGGCCGGGCGCTTAGCCAGAACAGACCGCGTGGTCTTCGGGAGGTGCACTCTAGGCCTGTGCACAAAGGTGGCCTGAGTCACCTCCTTTGGTCCAAACTTCTACCGCAACGGTCAAAAATGACTCCCGCTGGTGTTCACGATTGAGAGTTCTTCCTAGGGTTTCGAGTTCAAGATGGTGCTTGGGGGCTAGCTCTACTGGGCACCCAAAGTTATGTTTATATAGGGCCTAGGGTCGCCGCAAAATTTGAAGACAGTTTGGACACTGTTAAAACACCGCTGTTTGAAATTACCAAGGTTATAACTTTTTATCCGTAAGTCGGATTTGGACATTCGACCAGTCTATGAACTCGTATCGACGAGGCCTACAAAATGGTGTCTTAGTAAACCCAAAACTATTCATCCTTGAAAAAGTCAACTTTGGTCCACATAATAAGTGTTGGTCAAACCTAGTCAAATCTGGTCAAACTTAGTCAGCTTGGTCAAACATGTTACAACTTTTTTTATTTGGTGCGGGTCATTACACCAGGTCTATATTGAAATCTTGGATTCAAATACTATGCTACAAAAGTGATTTAGAATTAGTATGTGATAAAAGGAAGATAATATACATTAAAGGTGATTATGATATCGCTTAGTTACCTACTGCATGAAGAGGATGTTTGAGGGTACTATCCCAACGATTTGCGATGATTATTTTGGCCCAATCTTTGACATTAAGTTGATGTAAATTTTGCTTCATTACCCGAATCAACTCATACATAAATGGTATTGTCGACTCATTCGTAATCAACAATGCGAAGAACTGTATTTTGTGCTTCATAGATTGACACTAGCTTAAAGACCTTCTCCTAATATGTATGGTCAAACATGAGTACTTCAACCTCATGTCCAATGGTCGATCGACTAATCTTATGAGAAGCCCATTCATTACTAATAAATATCTTCTTCAAATCAGCCATTTTTTTTTAGAAAACTTTCTAGGGCGATGTAATTTGTTGCAAATCTTGTTGCCCTTGGATGCACAATATCTCTACCACAGACCTTTCTCATTTTCGCAACAACCAACCATGATTGTAGATGAAGTTGGTGATTTTTCATGCATTGGTAATCAATTCCAAAATAGTAGCTCTTTTACTAATGCTCTCAAACATCAAGTCCATGCAAAGGTGTTGCGATAGAGTCTAATATGTCTGTACTCTTCATTAGCAATCACCTTCACAATGCCAATCCATTGTCTGTAACAATTTGCACAACATTTGTTTCACCAACTTCCTTGATCATGTCCTTCAACAAACCATAAATGTATTTGTTGTCTTTTATCTTATCGAATGCATCAACATACTTAAGGAATATTGTGCTTCCTTTCAAATATACCATGAAATTAATGATGCTCAATTTCGTGGGATCGGTCCATCCATTACACATAATTGTGCACCCATAAGTCTTCCATTTCTCCATTTGGATGTTCACATAATCTTCCATGTTTATACTCCATATCCAAGTATTTGTTTTTTATTTCATATGAAGATGGTGGCTCTATTCCCATGCCTACAAGTATAATTAATGGAATTAATTATCTGGTTTTCAATTATAATATAAGATAACAATTTTATTAGAAATTGAAAACTGATTATCACATACCAACTTGTTGTGCACCAATAATCATGTTCTTGAAGTGGTGAGAGTCTGCTTTGTGATGTGCAACACTCTCATATATGAAGAATTTATTGGATTAGCCTACCACGTTTCTCTTTTGATCGCACCACCTCGAAAATATTTTTAATGTTCTTTGTCTTGTCAAGATTCAGATAATGATGGAGCAAGAGGTGGTGATGGATCCAATTGTCTCACACTTTGAGATCTTTCCATGCACCTTGTTGGATTAGTCGATTGCGATTCTAAAGGCTCACATGTTGTAGTATCTCAATTAGAAATCGAATTGAATTCGTTTATTTTATAAAAAAACTAATTTAAGTTAAAGATTTAGTAATTTTTCTTTTGCCTCTCGTAAATTCTTCTTCTTGTTGTCGTTCCATTCAGTAGCTTTTGATGCACGACATGCTGCTCGAAATTCAACTCTCTCATCAGGGGTCATGTCACCTGGATACATATATACATCCTCATCTTCTTCCTCTTCATCCTCATCATCATCAATGAGATGTCTATCGCGTCCCTCCATTGTGCCTCGTAGTTTAGTGCGGATTTCTAATATTTATGCTGCTTTCTTCGCTTTTTATTTATTTTTTTGGTCTAAAAGTTGTCTCATTTCCCCGCTGCTTCACTTTCGTATAGCATTTGACACTTTTGTATTAGGAGCGAGGATCTGAATGTATATGCGGAAATTTAAAGCGAAAGTGATCCTACCTACTCCTTTATCACAAAAATCATAAGAATCAGATACGTACTCATTTCTATTCCCCTCCACATGTGTGCAATATTTCCATGCTGGGTCGCGGCCTCCAATATTACTTCCACTATCCATCCTATTAAATTGAACTTATATAAACTACATTATTATACAATTCAAAATGAATTTATTTTCATATAAAACTACATATTTATAATACGATACACAATATTAACTAATATATAACTTAATTTAAAATATTAACTAACATGAAAGGTTAATTAATTTATTAATATATTATTACTAAATTAAACTAATCTAAAATATGAATGCTTTGTATAAAACTATAAATTTATAATATGCATACATAATATTAACTAATATATAATTTCATTTCAAATATTAACTAATACAGAAAAGTTATACTTTACCCAATATATTATTACTAAATTAACTAATTTGGTTTTGTATATGAAAGCATCATATAAACTATCAAATTAAACTAATATATAGTTATTTTAAAGAAGATATCACTATAATTAAATATATAATCTAATATAATACTATTTTACTAAATTTATAATACAATATAAAACTAATATATTTCTATTTTATTAAATTTATAATATAATAGGAAATTATAAAATAAAACTAATATATAGTTATTTTAAAGAAGACATTACTATTAAATTTATTATACTATATAAAACTATAGTATTATTTAATAATATACCATATATGATATTACTTTAAACTAATATAAAATTATATTGTTAAATTTATAATCTAATATGAAATTATAAAATAAAGCTAATATATAGTTATTTTAAAGAAGGCATTACTATTAAATTTATTATAATTATAAAACTATAGTATTATTTAATAATATACTTATATATGATATTACCTTAAACTAATATAAATTATATTGTTAAATTTATAATTCATTATGAAATTATAAAATAAAACTAATATATATTTATTTTAAAGAAGACATTACTATTAAATTTATTATACTATAAAACTATAATATTATTTAATAATATACTATATATGACATTACCTTAAACTATTATAAAATTATATTGTTAAATTTATAATCTAATATGAAATTATAAAATAAAACTAATATATAGTTATTTTAAAGAAAACATTACTATTAAATTTATTATACTATATAAAACTATAGTATTATTTAATAATATACTATATATGACATTACCTTAAACTAATATAAAATTATATTGTTAAATTTATAATATAATATGAAATTATAAAATAAAACTAATATATAGTTATTTTAAAGAAGACATTACTATTAAATTTATTATACTATATAAAAATATAGTATTATTTAATAATATACTATATATGACATTACCTTAAAGTAATATAAAATTATATTGTTAAATTTATAATCTAATATGAAATTATAAAATAAAACTAATATATAGTTAACATAAAAACAAAACATAAATATAAAACTATTAAGTACACAAAACATAAATACAATAATGACAATTTAAAAGTAAATTAACATAAATACATACCTTAATTAACCTTATTGAAATTTGGAACTTGAAACCTTAAACACCAAAATTCCCACCTTTTTTTTAGATATATCACAAAAAAAAAAAAATTGAATGAAATGAAGATTGGATATGAGTAGAAAGAATTTGTGATAAAATGGAATGATTTTAGAGTTATTTATAGATTTTTTTTGTGGTAAAAGAAGCCATTGGATGGCTAAAATATATTTGTAATTTAATTCTAACCGTTAGATTTAATTTGGTGAAAATATGACCGTTAGATCTTCTTTAAACCTTTGAGATCAATACATAACCGTTTGATTAAGTCGATTTCAACCGCCGCTGATAAAAATGATTCTTGGATAACATTCAAATGTGTGAAATATGGGCCATAGGATCAAAGCATATTCAAATTTGGCCCTTGGATTAGTCAAACTAGCCGTTGAAAATGTTTGAAAACACGAGTGAAATCTAGACCATTGGATCATCTGCAGGATGATCTCAGCTGTTAGATCAATCAACAATTCCACCTTCAGATCGTCGATATATCGTCGATATATATGATATATCAGCGATAATTTGCGTCAAAAAATCACGCACGCATGTGTGTGTCTCACCACCGAAACTTCACTGATATATTGGTCCGATACCGATATATTGCCAATATTAATGATTTTTTTTCCAATTTTTCCCTCAAACGATTATCGATTGCCTATATCAGACGCCTCTTTTTATCGATATCCGATATATCGGCGATATATTAGATATTTTAAACCCTAATGACAACTAATAATTCCGAATCCAAGCCAAATATGTTTTCTACCTATTAAAAATTAATATGTTTTTTTGTTTAATAAAATTATTATTTTGTAATATATTTATTGAGTTATTTGATTATTATTAAATTATTTTTAAGATCAATAAATATTCTTAATTTTTATAAAATAATTTAATAATTAGTATCAGAGTCACTTTAATTGGCATTGAAGCTATCAATTTTATTTTTTTGTATTTTTTGAATTTGTTCGAGTTTATTCACGTGCTCAATTATCTTGAAGGCGAAAACTTTTTAATATAAAAAATATATTTTCATGACCGATTTTTGATCAAAAGTAGAAAACAATTCCTTGATATTTATTTTGGCTCTTGATCTTGGATAATAACAGTGTACTAAGACCTATTTCTTTATGAAATCAAAATCATAATACAATTTTTTGGTAATAGCCGAATGATTGTTTGTATACTTATAATATTATAATATAATTTTAATCATGACCTAATGATTATTTGTCAAAGTTATAATATTAATATTATAGTATAATATAATATATTTTTGTACCGATTGGATTGCTGTTCTTTACAGACGGAATTTAATGCTATCAATTTCAATTAGGTAATAATTTAATGTATTTTATTGATTTCGGATGGTATTCGTTTGACTAATTGTAAATTAACGAATAGAACTCAATGGATTGGTCTTTTAACAATTGAAATGACGGTGGAATTAAACGGGGCCTTATTATTCCATATATGCAGCACATTGATATTAACAATAATTGATTTTAATTATTATCATTGATTGTATATATTTTACTCGTCTAAATCACCGTTACATAAATAATCATCGCATTACAACAACAACAAACAAACATCGTATCAAAACGATGACAATCATAAGCTAGACCAAAACTATGATTAAAACACGAAAAAACAAATGAAAACATATATCTTATGGTATAACCATTTTATTGATGAAGAAAATTATGGAAATATGTGTGAAGGGTGATTTCATACCAAGAATATGGAATTAAGATGTAAATATGAAATCACTTTTTGAATTTAGACAAATAAATATAATATCTATTTAATAACAATTTGATTGGATTCTCAACTTGTCGTTATTGACATGAAATCAACCATCAACACCCCTTTTCATAATTTTCTTTCAAAAAGGTTAGTTTCTACGAGATCTGCGCTTTTGGTTTATTTATTTTTCGTCTTAGTTGTCGCTCTTATAAGTTTGTTTGTCATCGTTATGGTGCAACGCTATTTATGTGGGAGAGCGATTCAAACGTAGTAAAGTATATCCAATCAACAATAAATCAAATTATGGTCATTAATATGTTGCATAACTGCAACCATAGACATTCTAATCACAATAGTAATATCAAATGTATAAGTTTTTATCTGATTCATTATGCTATTAACTCTATAAGGTTTCATCATTTGTGGTTTAACAATTTTGATTCAATGTTTTATCAATGCATTACAGTTGAATCAATAAAATTATTATCAAATTAATGGTCATTTAATAGTTGTTAATAAAATTATTAATAACAAAATCAAATTAATACTATTAATATGTTGTATAACCCGCAAACTACGTATATTCTTAATCACAATAAGAATATCAACAAGATAGCTTTATCCATTCCATTATGATATATTAACTCGATGTTGTTTCATCATTTGTGGTTTTTAACAATTTTGATCCAATGTTTTTACCAATGCATTATTAGTTGAATCACAAATTATTTTTCTCTTCAAAAAAAAAAGAGTTTAATAAATTTTTCTTTTTAAAGAACTGTTTATTTTTTAAGTCAAGTTTTGTAAGACCCGATAAATTCCAATTTTTGGAAAAATGGCAAAATCGTAATTTCGATTACAAAATTGTTAATTTCGATTAAAAATCCGTAATTTATTATCTAGATCTCGGATGATGAAACAGATTTCACCGCTCGACCGCCTCAAAATCTAGTTAAACAAAATTTCAGAATATTCCGAGACAATGAGTTGCATCGCCAAGCATCGCAAGCCGTGTGCCGTAAAACGATTTTCACGCGACGAAAGCCATATAACAAGTACTCAGCGCCATAAGTCGCATGAGCAGAGAAATGATAAAGATGGACGGCTGAGATGTGTTCAATGTCAAAACTTCAGAAGAAGGAAATTAATTAATTAAATTAATAAATAAATTAAAAGGACAAAAGAAAAGGAGGCTACAATGTCGCTCTCCATTTAACCAGCAAAAAACGTGGAAAAATGCAGATGCAAAGGAGGAATAGACGAGAGAGTTTTAGAGAGAGAGAGAACTTCTCTTTAGAAATACGCGCGATCTGACCGTCGGCAGTTTTTGGGGCAAGAAGGAAAGCTCATTTTATGTAGCGAGGGCTTCATGTAAAATTCTGGATTAGTGGGAGTTTCAAAACTCCCGAGGTGGGCTCTCTCCCTACCAGTTTTATTCTCATTTTAGTACTTTTCGAATGTTTGAGCCGACTGAGTCAAGCATGTCATTGACTACCCCAAAACCTGGGACCAAATTAATATAAAATTTAAAACAAATTGAAAGTGTTCTCGTGGTCGCTCCACTAGCTGATGTTGGTGTGAATTTGTGTGTTTTGGTGCTAATCATGTATTGATTGGATAGAGGCCTGAATGGTCATGAAACCTAAAACAACATGAACCGATGTTCAGGATTTTTCCAGAATATAAATTCGAGGGTTTCACTATTCTCGAATAGTGTTTCAAAAAATATATTTTGTGAAAATATGTGTTTAATGAAGGATTTAAATTAAATTTGCTTGCTTGATCATTAGCCCAAGTGAGCTAATTTTGATATTTGAAACGATAATTACTTGACATGATTGTGTGATTGGATATTATGTGAATATGTGCATGTTTACATATTTCATGAATAAATCGTATCGAAATGGCATACATGCATTCCATATATGCAACCGGAAACATCCTAGGACTATAAGAGTTTAGCAGCGAGACTAGCTCCAGAGAAAATTTTCTGTCTCTATGGGTTGCCCAAAGTAAATATTAATTATCTGAGGGTAACAAATTAAAAATATCAATCGTCTGAGCGGCCCAATTGATATTCATCGAGGTAGTCCATTAAACAAATAATATATCAATCAGCTGAGCGGCCCAATTGGATATATATAATTACTCCTGAGGATTGTCCACAAAACTAACAAAAACAATAATTCCTACACGAGGCCAGGGCGAGTGTGAGAGAGTCTGCAGACCTGATCCGAGTTGGTCATGCACATTCAAGCAGGATCAGCGCAATGCATTTGAATGCGTTTAAATCGAACATTGCAATCGCACTCCTTAGGTGGTGGCAGCCCACTTAGTGGCGATTCTCCCATCGAGCACAAATTTCACTCCGCCGTGGGACTCCCTTTACAGTACAGGACAGGCGAGGAGACTATCATCAGAGGTTTAGTTTTGTGGTTGCTCTGAATGTGGCTTCGTGGTTTCGCAGTATGTATTAGAATCTTTTAGAATTTTTAATATATGTGTTATATAAGAGTAGATCATTAACTCTTTGTAACCATGATATAGCTATATGTTTTATGAGTATTGTTTATGGGATCCATGGCCGCTTTACCCATGATTGATATACTGATATGGATATATGTTAGAGCATAATCAAGTAGCTGGCCCAAGAGGTCATTTTTAATTCAAGATAGTTGTAAAGACCTGTGGTGGTCATGATATAGATGTTCGTATCAGGTTAAACAAGTTTTGCATTCGTAGAGCCCATGAGACTCGCCCGATTTTTCAAAAGTGGCGCTGCAACCCGACCCCACTAGATTCAGCTGCCGACTGGTAGTCAACTTGACCCCCTGTGCCTGGGGGCGTCACGCCTGGCATCAGAGCCTAGGCATACCTACACTCCAGCCTGAGGACTTGGCCAGGCCATGTTTAGTAACGATCACCACTGCGGTAATATTGTTCTATTGTGGTATGAGATTACCTAGAAAATCACTTCGACAAAACTAGACACCACATGCATGTGTCATATGTTTTTGCAATTTGATAATTTGCGTGCAGATATATGCTTGGTTAATGAGCATGATGAAGTGTGGTGTTTTGGAATTTTTATAAAGAACCGGAACAAAGAGAAGAAATGAAAATAAATTTCATAAATTTATTTGGCTTAAAGTGAAGGAAATAATTTTCTAAGGCTTACAGTTGTAAAATCAAGAAAAGTGAATAAAATAGGATTTTTATAAAATTTAATTGGTGTTCAAAAAAACAATATTGGGGGTATTTAAAAGAGTATATGAAGAAATGAAAAAAATTATTAAATTAAATAAAATTAGACAAAATTAAAAAATAAATTTTCAAAAATGAAATTTTGTTGAAAACAATATTTTAAATGCAGGGTTCGATTGCCTTGCATTATCTAGAAATGTGCTGACAATGTGTATACACCGATTTATGTGTATGGATTAAAGTCCTGGCAAAGGTTTATACTTTAGAGATGCCGAATTGAAATCAACGTGCTGTTGAAATGTGGATACGGCTAGACAAGGATAAGGACGTAGAGGGTGTCCACAGGTACCGGGTCAGCACTTATCGTTTGATAGCGACTTTATTGAGATCTAGTATTACGTTAAATGCTATCTAATGTGCCAGAATAGTAGGTGTATTGTGAAGATCCTAGTAACCTGTAGGCGCCTAGGGCATCATCCTCCCGATGATTCACTACAGGAGGAGATCCGATGGTGGTAGATCATTGGTTTATGCAGATCGAGAACGTACTAGAGGCTATGGAGATTACCTCTGACGCAACCTTGACGACGAGTCACTCCAAATCAGAGGGGCGAGGCCCAAGTACGCGGAAACGGGCGCGACTTCTGTAGACTTATACATGACATGGGACAGAGTTTCGTGGAGCCGTCACGGGTAAGTACTTCAGAGACGCGAAGGCTCTGAGTCTTAGAGCTAAAGCAAAGTATGATCAGATGGACAGGACTAGTTCACAGAGCTACTCGATTTATTGATGATTACGTGGCGTACAAGGCCAATGTTGAGATTTGAGAATGGACTCCAAGTTGTCCATTCGCCAGAATTTGCAGGACTCTCGCCTACAAGATATGATTCCATGGTCGGGACAACCTCGACCATAGAAAAAGAGATCGGGCTTAGAGGCCAAGATCTTAAAGGAGCCTTTAGATATGAGTTCTCCTTGTGTGGATTGTGGAGAGATTAGGATGATATGTCGAGGTTATGAAGAGATCTCACTTTACCCACAAAGTGGACTCGAGGATCATGGATACGTCGAGTTCTCATGTCATCCCCGGGATGGACTGGGCTGACGCCTTACAGTACGCGACCATCAGATGAGAGCACTACACGCAGGATCTGCACTAGTGTGGTATTTCAGGATAAGCAATGATGATTTTCCCTGCATGCGATATGAGTCCAAGTGTCAAGAACTAAGAATGGTTAAATAGCAAGCCTTACCTCGAGGACAAGGAGAGACCAACTTAGATCTACCTCGAGTAGGCGCAGTATGTGGATGTTTTCCGCATTAGCTACTCGACTACCTCCACAGAGGGTAGTAGACTGTATCAGGTTACACTTGGTACTTCACCCATCTCTATGACTCCACATAGGATGGCACTGGGGCTGAGTCATGGTGAACTCGTAGTCCTACTATAGGAGTTCCTAGACAAGGGGTTCATTAGACCGAGCACTCCCACCAATGGGCTATCCTGGGCTTCTATTTACGGCTAGAAATAAGGACAAGACCCTTCGATCAAGGCTTTACCATCGATAGCTTAACCGGTTACTTATCAAGAATCTGACTCCACATCGAGATCGACGATTTTGCTGATCATTTTGAGAGGAGCGAGTCTACTCCAAGCATAGACCTTCGCACCGGGTTACCATCATATGTTTAGTGATAATGGATATTCTAAGACAAATACAGACGTTATGCATGGGTACTGAGCCACAGATGTCTTGGGACACGAATGCGCCTGGGCCGGGTATTCATGGATCTCATGCATAGGGTATTCCAACCCTATCTAGATCAATTTGTCGTAGTCTTAGTGGATGACATTTTGATCTACTCCCAGTCAAAGTGGGAGCATGAGTATCACTTGAGGATCGTTTTACAGTTGCTGAGAGACCATCACCACGCCAAGTTCGTGAAGCGTAGCTTTGGCTTATCGAGGTGAGAGTTTGCACACGTGGTGTCGCGATCGAGGTCACGCACCTGCAGGCTAGTCGAGGCAATGATGAGTTGGGAGAGGCCGTCGCCTCGGCATATCGAGTTTCGATCAGCCTGTCCAGATTCATCGAGATTTCCAGAGAGCAACACACTTATGACTAGGTTGACCTGGCGAGGCCGTTTGATCGGGATGACCGACGCAGGAGGCATTCTAGAGCTGAAGAGTGGTGACCTTACTTTAGCTCCCATCTTTGAAGGAGACTTACTTTGGCTCCCATCTTTATAGTCCGGACCCAGTGGACAGGGGGTACACAGTGTATTGTGATGCCTCGAGGGCGGATTGGATGTGTTTTGATGCAGTCCGGGAGGGTAATAACTTATGGTTCTCGTTAGTTGAAGAATCACGAGCGAGAATGCACCCACACACGACATGGGGCGGCGCGTAGTCCTGCTAAAATTTAGGCGCCACTACTTATACGGCCGAGAGTTCGAAGGGCGTACTCGGACCGCCAAAAGTCTAAAGTATATTTTCACGCGGCGGGACCTCAGCTGAGGCAACGCGAGATGGATGGAGTTACTGCGAGTTGCTGGCTTCGACATTACCATCCGTAAAGGCAAATGTGGTGGCTGATGCACTTAGTCGGAAGTCACGAGGAGCGTTGGCTGAGTATGGCTTCTCGGGAGTAGCGGATGCTCGAGCTATTAGGACAATTTGGAGCTCTGATACAATGAGCGGACTCGGTGCAGCCTTAGGGAGTTTAGTGGCTACCGAGTCTGCATTGAAGCGGTGATTGAGTCAGTGGCGGGGCCTTGAATAGAGATCCGTCGGGGCCAGAAGTGCGGTCAGTACGGGTGACGAAATTTGGAAGCCGTTCATGTAGATGGTAGTCTTCGATATAGGGACCAGGTAGTGGTTCCCCGGTTAATGGGTTGAGAGAGGAGATTCTCGGGGGTTTGCGCTCGATTTGCCGTGCATCGGAGTGTACGAGATGTACGGGATCTTCGTCGCCGTACTATTAGTGGGATGAAGAGACACATAGGGGACTTTGTTCGACGATGTCTCACTTGATGCGAGGTTAAGGCTAAGCCTTAGAAGCCCCGACGAGACTCGCCCGACCGTGGAGGTGGGCAGTGGAAGTGGGAGCATGTCACGATGGACTTTGACCAGGCGCCGCGAGACCTTGCGAAGCATGGCCAGTGTATGGGTGATAGTGGGCCAAACGAGAGTCGGCACATTTTCTAGCCGTGCGGATGACCTTTGCCTTGGAGAGATTATGCCGGTTGTATATGTAAGACCGGAGAAATTCCAATTTCTGGAATAACAGCAAAATCGTAATTTCGATTTCAAAATTGTGATTTCGGTTAAAAATCCGAAATTAATTCTCTAGATCTTGGATGACGAAACGGATTGCACCATTGGAATCGTCTCGCGAAATCTAGTTAGCACGGAAAATTTCGTAATTTTAGAGGCGATTCAGTCGGCACGTTTTTCGAGGCATCACGGTTCGGGTGCCGTAAATCGATTTTCGATTCAACGAAAGGCACATATAGCATGTACTCATGTACCATAAGTGGTATGAGTAGAGAAATAATGAAAATGGACGGCCGAGGTAGTGCCGAATATCAAATCTGAGAAACAAGGGATAAAATGGGCATTATAGGAATTGTTTTAAGTCACTAAATGACAAAAAGGGAATAGTGTTGGCGCCCATTCGAAACAAAGAGCAAAACGTGAATCCGCAGAGGGGATCGTGGGTGCGAAAGCGGAAATGGGGGTTTTAGAGAGAGAGTCTCTGACTTCTTTCTAAGATCACAGAGGCGTCAGGCCGTTGGATCGTTTCAGTTAGAAGGAAAGTTGTTCTGCGAGAGGACAGCACGTGGACTCGGTCGGGTTTCTTCCAAACTCCTTGAGGTGGGATTTTCTCCCTGCTTGAGTTTATTCCCATTTTAGTACTTTACTAATGTTTCGGGTTGAATGAGGCCGTGAGGGCGGTTGATCGGTCCCAAAGCTTGAGACGAGGTAGAAATTCTTTGGGATTTTTTCTCACCATCAGTGACAGTCGAAATATTTAGTGGGTATGGGGTACATTGAGTGTGGTTGTGTTGATTTATTGTATTGAATGTTTGCTTGGTATCTGATGGTAGGGAATGGCGGAGTAGTTCCAGTTCACTTAAGTGAGTTGTTGAGTTGTGATTTTTCGGAATAATGCTTAGGGTTTCACTATTCGGCTTGATGTTCTAAAATTATATTTTTGTGAAATATGTGTTTGGTCGAGTGATTTGAATTAAATCGCTCGTGTTGATCGATGTAGTGAGCTGTTTTGATGCTTGAAAATGAAAATTGCATAACATGTTTGTGTGATTTAATTTTTATGCAGTATATTATGTTTATATATTGCATGTGATTAGGGTGTATTGGAATTGGCACTTGCATTCCATATGCTTTGGAACATCTAAATTTATAGGAGTTAGTGCATGAGATGAGTCTAGAGAAAATGGTTCAAAGGGTAGTCTAAAATATTAAGTGATCGGAGGGTAGTCCATACTTAAAATATCAATCGTCGGAGACGGCCCAATTGATATACATCGGAGGGTAGTCCACATATAAAAATATCGTCGTCGGAGGCAGTGATTGATATATCTCGGAGGAGTAGCCCCTTTAAATATAACATCGGAGATGGTCCTGATTTATAACATCGGAGGGTGATGCGATAGAAATAGTGCGTACGAGGGCTTAGGCAGTGAGAGGGAGTCGGTGAGGACTCGGGATCACGAGAGTTGGTCGTAGACATTCAGAGTAGGATCTGTGCATTTGCTTGAATGTGTGCATTTGCTGGGAACATTGCACTTTATAGGTGGTGAAGTAGCCCACTTAGGGCGATTCTCTTGAGCTTTAGCTCACCCAGTGGTGGGACCCCTTTTGCAGTGGGAGGTGCAAGGAGACGGTTCAGGCCTTGAGGATTTGCATTAGAAGAAAGCGGTTACTTGGCTTTGCTGATGTATACATGTAAGATTCTACAAATTTTAATGTATGTATTGTATAAGAGTAAAGACATATTAACTCTTATAACTTCTATTAGGTATATAGTTGGATTCATAGTTGGCATGTATATTAGTCTTTTGTTTATGGGCTAAGTAATAACTTTGGATATATATTGCATATATTGGGTGATTTGGGACGGTATATGCGAGTCTTTATGTTGGGTAGAGCTCCTAGGTATAAAGGAGACTACGGGTTTTCACGAGTGGCGTCGGATGGCAGGCATCCACTTGTATTCCGTGAGTTGGCGGGTAGTCAAGCGGACCCCTGGGTTTGGGCGTCACGGTATATTCGAGAGATAGTTCGTTCGTAAGTCTGGGGTATCCATAGTATCGGATAAGGATTGAGTTTAAGGCACTTTTGGAAGAGTTTCCAAAAGGCTATGGGCACACGGCTGACCATGAATATAGCGTTCCACCCTCAGACAGATGAGCAGTTTGAGAGGATTATACAAGTATTAGAGGACATGCTGCGAGCATACGTCTTGGATCATAAGGGTAGCTGGGAGGAGCATTTGCCCTTAGTGGAATCGCGTGCAACAGCAGTGCAGACAGTATACGGATATGCAAGTATGAGGGCATTGTATGGGAGGCCTTGTAGATCAGTTATGTTGGGTAGGGTGGGAGAGAATAAATCCTTGGTCATGATCGATTAGAGACACCTCAGGAAAGGTGAGCTTGATTCGACGGCGTCTTCTCACGACTCAGCCGACGAGAGAAAGCTATGCGGATGTGCGACGTCGACCCTTAGAGTTCGGTCGAGATCACGTCTTCTTGAAGGTGATGCTAAGAGGGAGTAGTTAGGTTCGCGACGTGGGAAGCTATCGTAGGAGTTTATTGGACCTTCGAGATACTCACTCGAGAGGATGAGCGCGTAGCATGCAGGTTGGCGTTCTGCCCGACATGTCGGGTGTCACGGGGTGTTTCACGTCTCCATGCTCCCGGAAGCCTCCGGATCCAACTTATGTAGTGGATTAGGGACGGATAGAGGTTGACAACGATGGGACCTTTGAAAGGGACCGATTGTGCGTGTTGATAATGAGTGATCCAGGTTTTACGATCTGAGACCGTGAGTGCAGTGAAGGTACTATGGAGACACTATGGAGTGGAGGAGTCACGTAGGACGGGGGACAATGCGGGCCACTATCCTTCTTGTTTAGGGATGAAGGTACGTGGTTTAGTCGTTTAAGATTTAAATATTTGTTTACATGCAAGTAGAGTGCACGTTACATATGCATGTAATTGATTGTGATAAATCTTTGAATTTCGGAATGAATTCTAAGGAGGGGAGAATGTAAGGCAGAAATTCAATTTTTTAGGAAAAAAGGAAGCTAATCGTAATTCGATTATAAATTGTTAATTTGATTAAAATCAGTAATTTATTCTCTAGATCTCAATTGACAAAATGGATTTCACCGATTGGAATCGTCTCGAAAAATCTAGTTAGCACGTAAAATTTCGTAATATTCCGAGACAGTCGGAGTTGACATGTTTTTCGAGGCATCGCGTTTTGGGTGCCGTAAAACGATTTTCGATGCGACGAAAGTCACACATAACAAGTACTCATGTGTCATAAGTGGTATGAGTAGAGAAATTATGAATATGGGCGTAGGGATAAGTAGAATGTCACTTGGAGAAATAAGGGAATTAATTAATTAAATGGAATAAATAAATTAAAAGGACAAAAGAAAAGGAGGCTACAGTGTCGTCTCCTCCATTTAACCAAGCAAAAAACGTGAAAATTGGGTAAGAGATCACGGTGAGTAGCAGTTGAGAGTTTTAGAGAGAGAGAGAATTTCTCTCTAGAAATCTGTAATCCAGAGCGGAGTCGGCAGTCTTCGGGCGAGAAGAGGCGCTCACGCGGAGAGGGCTTCGCTTGGGTACCGGATTTAGGGAGTTTCCTCAAACTCCTTGAGGTAGGGGTTTCTCCCTACTTGAGTTTTATTCTCATTTTCAGTACTTTTCGAATGTTTGAGTCGATTGAGGCCGTTAGGGGCCGTTTGATCAGTCCCAAACCTTGGGACCGAATTAATATAAAATTTTGAAATAAATGGAACATGCGGCGTGGCTGCTCCACGGCTGTTGGTAGAAATTGTGTGTTTTGGTGTTAATCATGTATTGATTGGATAGGACGGGAATGGCCGTGAAACTAGAGTTCACTAAGTGAGCGGAGTGTTTTAATGATTTTTCCGAGAATAGTAAGCGAGGTTTCACTATTCTCGAAATAATTCTCAAAATATATTTTTGTGAAAATATGTGTTTGTAGAAGTGATTTAAATTAATTGCTCGTGTTTGATCATTAGCCCAAGTGAGCTAATTTTGATGTTTGAAATATTAATTACATGACATGATTGTGTGATTGGATATTGAATATGTGCATGTTTGCATATTTGCATGTGAATGAACTATATTGAAATGGTATACATGCATTCCATGCCTTTGGAACATCCCCGAGACTATAGGAGTTAGTACATGAGGCAAGTGCAGAAAATGGATTCGGGTTGTCTAAAAATATTAATTATCGGAGGGTGATCCCGAATTAAAAATATCAATCGTCGGGCGACCCGATTGATATTCATCGGAAGTCCACAAACAAATAATATATCAATGTCCGATCGAGGCGGCCCAATTGATATATATACTCATCGGAGGATTGTCCTGAAATAACAAAACAATAGATTCTCATACGGGAAGCAGGCGAGTGTGAGAGGTCGTGGACTCGGGATGCGAGTTGGTCGTGTAGGCGTTAATTAGGATCTCGTCGTTTTGCTTGAATGTGTGTTTAAATTGGAACATTGCCTTTGCACTTAGGGTGGTGAGTAGCCCACTTAGGGCGATTCTCCTACTGAGCATTAGCTCACCCAGTCGTGGGACCCCCCCTTTTGCAGGTGCGAGGAGCGTGCGAGAGGCAGGCTCGTCTGAAATTTGTGAGTTTTTAGAAGAAAGCCGAATGTGGCTTTGGTGGTTTTGTATGTATTAGAATTTTTTTTAGAATTTTAATATATGTGTTGTATAAGAGTAGATCATTGACTCTTGTAACTATGATATATAGTTGGTATGTTTTATGAGTATTGTTTATGGGGCCCAGTGGTAGTTTACTCATCGATGGATTATATTGGATATGGGATATATGTTGTGAGCATAATTGCGGGGGCTCAAAGGTCATTTTCGGTATAGTTGTGTAGAGACCTGTGTGGTCATGATATTATTGATGTTTGGGACGGAGTTAAACAAGTTTTGTATTTTGTAGAGCTCCCAGTACAAAGATACTCTGCCGTTTTCTAAAGTGGCGTCGGGTAACGACCCCCACTTGTATTCAGCGGGTTGTGGTGATCAACGGACCCCGGGTTTGGGGCGTCCTGAGTTTATGATATTAATTTCAATTCTTATTTTAGTTAAAAAAGTATTGAATTTCCAAGTCGGTATTTTCTTTTGATAGGAACATTTATTTGTTATAGTAAACTGTTTCTACTAGGCGGAGATAGAGTTCCCTCGCTTCATCCTATGCCTTGCCTATTTAAACATTGATAGTTCTATCACTTTATGTCGAGACATGATGGGCAGTAATTAAAAAAATGCAATAAAATTAAGTAAAAAACACAACGAGAATATGAAAGAAATACATTTTCACAACGAAATAAATATACAACGAAATAAATGACCATATATAGTAAATAAACATGCTTGTCAAATGGCGTCAACCTCAAATAGGTTAGGCCTATAAATTCTAATGTCGTTTGGTTCTTTATGGATTTCTTTGTTGTTCTTGTTTTTGAAATATAAAACAATTTTTGAAAGCTGCAGTGTTCTCTAAAAATTATTTTTGTTATTTTAATTTAGTGATTTTTTGTTATTTGTGTTTTCAAAAAAAAAAAAAAAACCTAGAAATCAAGCAGTTCACCCAGATTATCCTTTTTAGAGCAAAATAAGGTTTCAAAAAATAGAAACTAAAGCAGGCCCAAAGCATTATCCAATGTCCTTACGCCACCAAAGATACAATGGTTCGTTAAACCTAGAGATTGAAGATAACTCCAAATTAATTATAGCTTATTATTTTAAAAAATAACTTATTTCAATTATTCTGTTGAAGGGTATTTTGGAGGCTTTGTGAAAGTAAATATAAAAACAGATTGTTTAGTTAAAAAATATATTTACAATACCGATTCATATATTTGGTAGTAATCCTAAAGATGTTTGAAAACTTTCCTAAACATCGAATCGATTTGTCCACAACCGTAGCTCAGTTGGAAGAGCGGTCAAAGTTTAAAGATGTAGGATATCCAAGGAGAGAAGGGAACGTCCTAAACTCGAGTCTTAATGAGGACAATTTACTGTATTATAACAAAGTGTTTAGTTATAAAAAAAAAAAAAAGAAAAGAAAAATTAACTGATATCTCCAAAGCCCACTATGCAATAACACCTAAGCCCAATCCAACAATTCTCTATTGTTTTTAGGAATGGTGTGTTTGACTCAATTCTAAAGACTTGTCCCCTTTCCTTTGTTTCAAAGCGGACATTTTAAAAAAAAAAGAATTCATTTACCTTAATTGCTCAGTCATGACCTGGTTCTCATATAAATGCATAGAAAACAAATAAAAACATGAGAAATTTGTTATAAAAAACTGTTGCTTATTTGTAAATGTTTTACCAAAAGATTTATCAAATGTGTTCTTAATATTGAATTGTTATTTTTTGTACTAGAATCAAGAAAACTATTTTTAAATTGTCTAACAAATTGACAAGAAGAAATAGAAACTACATGTAACATTTTATCGAAATTATTCTTAAATTTAATGATATTAAAATTTTTATATTGATTTACCATATTACTTTTTAAGACTTTACAATCATGCTAGTTTGGCCTTAGGTTTACTCTTTAATGGTCATCAGTTTGAGTCCCGTTAGGACCATTGAAAGTTTATCCGTAACGACCCGACCCAATCATATAGATATTGTCCGTTTTGGGCCCAAGAGGACCTCACGACTTTAAAACGCTTCTTAAAGCCGTTAGGGCTCCTCAGGCTCAAAGCGAACAAAATTTACATGGTTAGGCCAGACCATTACAAATGGTATCAGAGTCGATCCCCGATTCCGATGTGGGGGATTGTTTGGCTCCTTAGGGGATGTTTGTCTATTCAGTTTGACCTTACAATCACATGAGACATAAGGAGGACGTTGTGTATGTATAGAGAAGTGTTTGTTACATCCAAATGACCTCTCTCATTAATCATAGTCAGCTGCCACATTTAAAAAAGAAATTAAAAAATTCTAAAATGGAAAATCAACAGGACCCTCTCCTAATGATTTTTTAACTTTTAGATTTTTTTTTTAAATATTGCAATTGACTAGGATTAATTGAGGGGTACGTTGGGTTTTTTTTTTCAATCATTGCATTTTTACATGAAAACCTAATTATTTTTTACTTCAACCATCCATTTCAAATTCTTCACCCCCATTTAAAACATATTTTAGGATTTGATAACCACATTTTATACTTTATCCTAAACATGGAAATTCAAATAGATGTTAGTTACCGTACCATTTTTACGCCAAAGTTGAACTATCAATTATCACCTTTTTCACTTCTTATTTTTTTCTTGTCGGGTCAATTTCGAATACTTATAAATCCTTTAATGTCTGTTGATTTATAAAATTTAGTCGCTTTTATCCATTGAAAATAGACAAAGAAATCGTCGTGTGAAAAAACTACTTAAAAATGTCAAATGTTACGTCGAATTAAATTAAAATTTTCAACCAAACCACTTGTTAACTATAAATTATTTTATTTGCCTTGGAATTATTTTACCGTTGATAATGACTGGTGGGGCATACTTTTTTGAAATTTTGATTTATATATATATATAGGTTCATTTAATAAAATTTTGATTTTGCTCATTAAAGTATCTCCTATCTTAATTAATGATTTCAAGTTCAAATCTTATAAATATAATTTTATTTTATAATAAAGTTTTATCGTTCTTGTAATTCCTCTTGTATAAAGTTAATAACAAAAAACGGATTAATGCTTTATAGGAAATTTCAATATGAGAAGGTTCCATTTCCTATTGCCTCTTTGTTTTATGAAAATTTTCTCTTTCATCCCAACACTTTTCTTTTTCCAGAAAAACTGCTTTTTCTTCGTAAGTGCTTAATTTTTATTTCCTTTGTGGCAAAGTCATTGAATTGTACGCGGTCAGCAGCCTAAACCGGAAAAAGTCAAGTCAATGTATTTTGAGTGACTTCCTTGATATTAAAATAAATGATGAGTTGTAAGGCACTTATAACTAATTTGGTCTAGAAGTACTTTAGAAAATGTTTATTTGGATAAATAAATTTTTTAATGGTTAAAATTCACGCACTATATATATATATATACTCAATAATATCATGGAGAATGTAAGTGATATGATTAGGTATATGATAATTTAATCAGTGGTTTCGAGTTGGGTCTCTTTTAATTTAATCAATGGTCTTGAGTTTGAGTTTTGAAGATACAATTATATTATGTGATAGAGCTTTATCGTTATGTGGATCCTGTGTTTGGTAACACCCTTGATAACAAAAAATCTACTCAATAATTTAGAGTTAAGTTATAACTTAATTTTGCTAATAAGACTCATACCAAAGTGAACAGATGTCAAAAGAAATTATAACTTAATTTTAATTATTAAAGAGATTAAATATATTCATTAAATAACTAGTTAAAATCATAAATTATATTGAATATTAAGTTAAAACTATAAATTAATTATTGTGTAAATTAAGTTTACTTATCAAATTCCTTGAAAGAGTTCATTTATAACACTCATTTTTAATTTTTAATTTTTAATTTTTTGGAGTTACTGCTAAATGACATTTTAATTTAATTAATTTGATTACGAATTTATGGGTGCAGTCAGAAGTAAAATTCTTGGGAAAATTCACTCACCCCAACCTTGTGAAGCTCTGGGCTGTTAGGAGGATAAGCAATTCCTCCTTGTGTATGAATACATGCAAAGGGAGCTTGGAGAATCATATTTTCAGAGGTAAAAGTCTTTATTTTCACAATGGAGTTGAAAAAAAAAAGTTCAAAATATAAAATTATTTTAAGAGCTTTTTTTTTTTTACTAGAACTTAGATACAAAAGAATCAATTTTAGTTCTTTCTCTATAAAGAAATCATGCATATATATGTATATAAAGCTTTTGTAGCATTCCCCATGTTTTTAGTTGTTTCTCAAAACACCCAACAAAGAATAGCTAGAAACATTTTGAGCTTAGTTTTATAAAAGGAAATCTATGTTATGGTTACTCATTTTAATTTATTTGAAAAATTAGTATCGAAAAGACCTGAAATCAAGATTAGGTCTTTTGATTTTAAAAATATTTGATAAAGGTAGATACAACCTCATTAAACCCAGGTATGAGATGCATTATCTAACATATATGATAATAAGATTTGTGGCCCTGTAGCTCGTTACTAACAATATCCCTAAATTTTTCCTACCCCTAAGATCCTCCCAAACCCTTCCTAAAATATCCCTACAAAATGCTGAACCACCCACACCCCACCAACTGCTACCACATACCCTAGCAGCACTGAAAATGTTACGTGCCTCTCAGCTATTTCCTTCTTGAATAGGTGACTTGTATAGGAGGCTTATCAGTTTGTTGGACTTTTATCAAATATTTTTTAAATCAAGGACATGTCCTCGTTTTCTAGTCTTTTTGGTGCGAATTTTTCAAATAAATTGAAATGGAGACCCCATAACATAATTCTCCCTTTTAAAAATCACTTGTTTTATCATAAATTCCATAAGATACAACCTCAATAAACCTTATGTACAAGATCATACATAACACATATGGTAATACCCAAAAAATTTTGAAGTCGTTAACTAAGGTTTGTTATACCCTTTATCAAACATTTTGTCATCTTTATTAAATATTTTAAATTAGGGCAGTCCTTGGTTTATACTCTTTGGAGCTCATTTTCAAATAAATTGGCAGGGGAACCCATAAGATTATTCTCCCTCCTAAAAATCACTTGTTTTGTCATAAATTCTTTAAAAAAGATGTTGGCAACAGAAAATTTTATTATTAATATAATTATAAATGTTGATAATTTATATTAACGTGGATGTTGCAGTTGGGCGGAACCTTGCGTGAAATTCGGCAAAATAGCATTGGAGCAGCTAAAGGGCTAGCATTTTTGCACACTTCTGAGAAGACAGTCATCTATAGAGATTTTAAGTCATCTAATACATTGCTTGATGGGGTAATTTAGTCAATTATTATGCATTTATAATTCAAATTATTCCAGTATTATGATATATTTGATGCCTTATTTATTTATTTATTTATTTCTAAATTTTAGGTTTTCTTTTTCTGTAGGATTATAATGCCAAACTTTCAGATTTCGGATTGGCAAAATTGGGCCCATCCAATGGCGATTCGCACGTGACAACTCGGATTGTTGGCACGTATGGCTATGCAGCACCGGAATATATAGCAACGGGTAAATATTCTATTAGTTTTTAATTCAAATTAGAGTGATTTTATTAAAAAAAAAAAACCTTTAAAAGCTAAATTTTGGAAATATCATCATTCATCAAAATTTGACCTCATTTTGATAAAAATACCTTTATTATTTTCTTGTAAAAATAACTATTTTTTTAAAGAATATATGTAAAATTATGAAATGACTAAGGGTATTTTTGTTCACAATAAGTCATTTTTTAAGAAAAAACATGAATAGTGTTAGAGAGAGAGTCTCTTTAATTCATGTTTTTTAAAACTGTTTTTTATTCTAAAAAACAAAAAGAATAAGGAAACATGAAATTTAAAGTCATGAAGTGTGCTTGGGCTGAGGAGGGCCAAATATCTCTAATGGTTGAGTCGAGTTGTTATAAATGAGTATCGAATGCAATCCTCGATCTACGATGTGAGAAGTCTGTTCGTTTGACCACATGTAGGAGTGTTTGTCATTTGGTCCCTTGCTCGATGAACCTGCGAAACGTTGTATCTGCATGAGGTGTTTGTCGCATCGCATGTGAGATGAAGAAATTTCTGTATTTATATAAGTATGGATTTCATACCGGCTTAGTTAGCGCATTTTAAAGTCGTAGGGCCCCTTGGACCAAAGCAGACCAATATCTACGTGATTGGACACTGATCGTTACAAATGGTTAAACTGTAAGTTAGTCAAAATAAGCGCAAAGACGCAAACATAATATTAATCTTATATTTGCTTATTAGAAAATTTGTGAGGAAAAACATAAGGAAGGAAAAAGAAAAGAGAAAGTAAGCGCAAAGACGCAAACATAATATTAATCTTATATTTGCTTATTAGAAAATTTGTGAGGAAAAACATAAGGAAGGAAAAAGAAAAGAGAAATGGGAAAAATAGATTTAAAGTTACTAAATGGTACTTAATAGTGTTCAAATTCATTTTAGTTATTATTTATCTTCTTTATAAAGATTAAATTATTTAAAAATTTATAGTTTCTAACTAAAATTTAACTATATTTATTTTTCATATTTTTTTAGGTATTAAACTTAAGAAAACCATTTTCATTAATATTAACTAAACACTATAAGTAAAAGGATGAAGTTGGAAACTATATGATTTTGGGTATCTAGGGTTTTTTATAAGTTATTCACGTACGATTTAGCAGGGGAGAATTAAATTAAAAAAAAATAAAATGAAGTTAAATTTGAAATAAACTCAAAATATTGTTCAAGAAGGGCCAAAGGCCTAAAAAAAAGGCCTCCATAGTTGTTAAGTTATATATATATGAAGTTTCACATTGCATTCTCTGAGTAATGCAGAACACTTTTACTAAGTTTTGATTCATTAAACATCACATTCTATTTTATTTTTTGCATTAAAAAAAAAAAAAAACTTCTTGTTTTGCACTAGTGACGATGTAATAGTTTGTCATTTAGGTGGCGTTGTTTTTATTTTCTTTGAAAACAAAATAGATTTTAATATTTAGGCAATTTGTTTTTAACTTTTTGATGACTTGTTGAATTTTGAAATTTTTTGTTGAATAGAAAAGTCAAAATCTTTTGGTTTTAATTTTTAATGTTTTCTATTAAGAAAAACTAAATATTGAAATATGAAAATAATCATATATATATATGATCCAATTGCTCGTGATCACTTTCATGTTAATTAAATAAAATCATATGTATTTTTTATTTTTTATTTAAAAATTTGTTGTCTCAAAACTTAGATAAAAATTAAAAAGTTGATTTTTTTTTAGAAAAAAAAAAAAACTAAATACTTAATTCTATTTACTATTCAAAACAAAAATTATATTCATGATTAAGAAAAAAAACAAACATCACCTTATTCTTTAATTAATGCTGAAAACATTGATTATGAATTTCTAGTTGTTAGTTAGTATATATATTCCATTGGATATGGGCTTTCTCCTTCAATAAAGTGGTTTCTTCCACCCGCTTATTTGATTTTCCTTTATTTTCTTATGTTTTATGCTTGACTTGTTGTGGCGTGTGGGTTATTGTTAGTTTGTTCGTTGGTTTTTTGTGTGGGTGATTCAAGCGAGTAACAACGCCTCGATCAAGGAGAAGTCACATCAAATCGTTATTTGTCAGTATGCTTTTCATTAAACAGATTTTAGGTATACTAGACATATTAGGATTATCTCTTGTATAGGCCTTAAGCCGTTTCTTTTTGCTATTAACTTGGATATGTGTCATCTTCTAATGTTTTTAATAATTTGATTTATGTGTTCGGATATAGAGATATTACAATTCGAATCAATAAAATTCGATTTGCATTGTCAATATATATATATATATATATATATATATATATATATATATATATATATATATATATATATATATTATTTTATTAATGTTTAAAGTTCTATTTATATGCACTTTTTATCACTTGGTATTGAAGTTTGGTTTGACCAAAGATCATGAGTTAGAGCCTCCTATCTATAATTTGAATATTTGTTTATCATTTATGTACGTATTTGAAAGTTCATAATAATAAATTATGTTTGATTTGTTTAACTTTCCACATGTGAGTATATGGCCTAACATAAAAGATGATGTGACTTATGATATTCATATATAAGAAACTTGAGCTCTTAAGAAAAATAGTTATTTTAACATAAATAGAAAATTATTAACATTATTTTCCTCCTTTTATTCTTCTCTGATGTGATAACCAAAAACTGAGATATAATTTAACCAAAGTATATCTTATAGTAGTGATGTTCTGATTTTCTCTAACCATTTAATCTAATCATACAAATATTGTCCGCTTGGGACCCTCACGGATTTAACTTTTATCAGTTGAAGAAGATGTACCACTGAAGCCAAAAATATCACTTCCTGTGCTTGAAAATATGGAAGATGTGCCACCAAGAGACTGGTTATTAGCATTTGAGGTTATCATTTTTAAATCAAACTGTTGAAGAACTCCGATAATCATTTTTAAAAGACTTATGAGCAACTGAGCTACAGGAAAACAGGAAACATGACAATTGACCTAAGTACTAACAGGAATAACACCATCTGCAATTTTGAACCTGTAATGTTCTTGGGCTGTTATCCTCAGCTTTTCAGCTGCCTGTACAAGTTTACAACAAAATTTTATTACGAAGATAAATCATACCTGAAAATCCTAACTTTTTTATTAATCTAATACCTTGGGAGCTGTTTGGGCAGACTTCCACAATATTGCAGCACATGCCTCAGGATTTGATCACAGTAATGAGAAATAAATTTGACAAAACATCGCCTACATGTGTCACAAGGGAAAGCACTAGAGCAAGAGTCCAACACCAAGGAGAAAGATGAATGTTTGAGAGTAAGGAGCTCATATTCCTTTCAATTTAGTAAAAGTAATTTGAATCGACATAAATTAAAAAAAAAAGAAAAAAGAAAAAGAAACTTATAAAGTTTACAGCCGAATATGCTATTTCCCGTGTTTGCTGTTGCAGGAGATGTGCCACCAAAAGGAGCATTGGTTAGATTGCCAAACGTTGTTTCCTTCTTGGTGTTGGTATCTTTATCTGTAGATTCTACACCTGAAGTTGCCAGAACTGGAGAAGCTGAAGTTAATGGAGCCACAGAGGATCCAAATGTGAAAAAGGATGGTGCAGAAAATGAAGGTGCGGCAGCAGTTGATACAGAGAGAGAGACTGCTACTGTGGCTAGTTGATACAGCAAAAGCATTTGCTGCAGTTGCAGCATTGACGGTAAAGCTGTTGGAGACACTTTGATTTGAAGCATTGAACTTTCTGGCAGTTGAAGCATTGACGGTAAAGCAGGTGAAGAGAAGAGAAGTTAAAATCAGTCGCCGGCCCCAAAAATTATCACAGTAGTACTGAAACAAATAATCAAATGTTGAAAAGTGGATACGGACCTGCTTCAACTTTCTGGTTTTGGTTCTGAGAAAGCCCCAAAAGGGTGGAGCCTTTTTGACATCTTTTGAGTCAAAACTAAACACAGGAGGAGCAGCATTCAGTTCCTTTAGTGGAACAACTGTATCAAATGTTGAAGAAGGCTGAGAAGGCCTAATGGCTGCACAGTCACAAAGCGGGATACTGCAACTGGGAAGGTAAAGCCGGTATTCTTTTCAGCAGCAACATGAGTTCCAGAAGTTTCTGCATCACTACTTTTGCTCTATGCTGCTTTAACTGATTCAACAGCAACATATCCAGGACGACTGTTATCCCCATTTTCCATCAGCCTTTTTGAAAATTTAGGATTGGATTCACCCAACATATGTGGCTTCTCTATCAAAGACAAAGGCATATCAGAACAAGCTCCAGTTCCAATAACAGAAAGAGGACTTCCACCAATTGCTGTGCGTAAAATTCTCAGTATGGGACTAGCAGATCCTAGCTGCAAATAAAAGCAATAAAATCCATAATGTGATAAAAAAGAGGTTAACTTCAAAACTCGCCAGCATACCCTTGTTTAGACTCCAAAAAATTCCTATTTTGCTCCAATGCACTGCATGATGATGGTCCATCATAACATCATGTCGATGCACACCCAACAGATAACAAAATAAAGAAGATTATACAAGAGGGACAACATTTATTGAGATATTTTTACCCAAAGATACCTTCATGGTAGTAGTTGTTGGATTAACTCTGGAATATGGTGTAAGAACCATACTGTATAATGCTGATATGCCTCGAGTTCTTTGAGTCATAAAACCATTTTCAGAAATCCCAACAGGAGAGGGAAGCGCAGGCTTAGGGAGCGGCTTCCCGAAAGCATAATTAAACAGTATATTGAGTCTGGAGGTTGGATAGACGACCTTGCCTCCTCTTCCTCCAACTTCATTAGAGCCTTCGCCTGCCATCGCCATCGCCATCAAAGCTATGTCAAAAGGTGTTTGGAGAGATAAAGTTGTCGGAAATTAAATGAGTGTTTGGCACTTCAATGCAAGGCTTTTTATAGTTACACAACAATCCAAATTAATAAATTTGTTCTTTCTCAAAAAAAAAAAAAGAAAAAAAAAAGTTGTTTTATATTATATGTATATAATTATTTTAGTAATGTATTTTTTATATGGTTATAAAATATGAAATAAGAGAGAAACATTTATTAAAGTTTTGGAAATGAAAAATACAAAATACATTCTTATTTTTTAAAAAAATTCATGGATAACCAAATAAGAGAAACTTTATATATTCCCTTTTACCTTTCTTTCCTTTCCATTTTTTTTTTCTTTAGGTAGTGAATGTTTGGTTGACTGTAAGTACTAAGAAAAAATTATTAGAAAATTATTTTATTTTATTTGGATGTCTAATAAAAAATCAAATATAAACAAAATTACAAAGAGCCATATGTATTTTCAATTTATTTAATTTGGAGGGATGGAAAAATAACTTATTGACTTTTATCCTGTATTTTTAATTTTTCTTCCTTCTATATATACTTTTCCTAGAAAAAAATATACCAAACAATTATGAACTACAGAAATTTAAAAGGCAACTAGTGGTCAGAATTCCAAATGAATTGCCGGGCGTTTGGCTCGTTAGAAGCTCACTCGAACTCATTTATTAAGTTAAACGAGCCAAGCTCGAACATCATTTTGAGGCTCGTAAGTTAAATGAGCCGAGCCCGAGCAACCTCAAACTCTGGCCGTCACCAGTGGGACAGGCTCGTGGAGCGCTCGTTAATCCGCGCCGCGAACCGCTCGCAACTGTGCTCGTGGAACTAAGTTCGTGGAACAAGCTCGTGAATGGCGGAGAAAGCTTGATGCACAACAATTTTTTTCCTTCAAATGAACATAATGTAATATTTTAACTTTGAATTCAATCAAGTTAATTGAACTTTTATCAGTTTTGTCTTTTAATTTAGTTGTATGTTGGCCATTTTAGATGAACATTTTCTTTAATTCCGAACATCATTTGAGGTTTCTCAGAGTTAAACGAAAGCCGAGCCTCGGCACCTTCAAACTCACTCATCGTACCGCGGAGCAAGCTCGCAACCGTGCTCGTGGAGCTGCTAACCGTGCTCGCGGAGCAAGCTTGTTAACTAGGCTCGTGGAATGTGCTCGCACAGAACGAAGCCGGTGCAGCCCTTATACCTCAAACCCGCCGGCTACCAGAACAAAGCTCGTGGAACAAGGCTTCCAACCTACTCCTTTAAACCGAGCTTGCCCAATACCACACTCAACTCTGCTACACCCCTAAAGGCAACCCGGTCATTAAATATTTTTCATATCCATTTAAAAAAAAAGTATCTGCCTTTTTTCCAAAAATAATTAGATATTTTAAGAAAATATAATTAGATTTTAAAATGAATGTAATAGGAAGTTTAATTAGATAATTTATGAAAATATAATTTGATTTTAAAATGAATGTAAGATATTATCATTATATTAAAAACATTCGTCTTTTCCAAAATATAATTAGATATTTAAAAAAATATAATTAGATTTTTAAAAAGGAATGTAATAGGAAGGAAAAATAATTAGATAATTTATGAAAATATAATTTGATTTTTAAAAGGAATGTAAGATATTATCGGTTTCTAAGTGTTTTATTTAGGATTCAAAACGTTTCATAATTTTACTTAATGCCCGTTTTTTCTCCAAAATACTTAAAAGTATTTTTAGTCAAAATACTTAGTAAGAATCGTATTAAAAAAATCTATAAATAAATCCATTATTATAGATTAATAATTAAGGAGTCAGAATTCAAAATAATAATAATAATAATAATTAGAGTCAATAAAAATAAATTAATAATACTTCGACCAAAAAATTATACAAAAAATTTATAATACGTGTTCATCATGCAAAAGTGCATAAGGAGAAGAGGGTCCTGAATGAGCTCCAATAAAGATAATTTATTACATTATAACCAAAGTATTTAATTATAAAAACTTATAATTATGTCCTAATATAAAACTATTGTTGAAAGGCTATTAGTTAATAATTTCATAAAAAACCAATACAAACTAGGTTTCCAACTGCCGAAAGGCTTTTCTTTGTTCTTCCCCATGTCTCTCCAGATCCAAATTAATAAATTTGTTCTTTCTCAAAAAAAGAAAAAAAAAGAAAAGAACAAAAAGGTTTTTTATATTTATATGTATATAATTATTTTAGTAATGTATTTTTATATGGTTATAAAATATGAAATAAAAGAAACATTTATTAAAGTTTATGAAAAATATAAAATACATTCTTTATTTTAAAAAAATTCATGGATAACCAACAAGAGAAAAATTTCATATTCCCTTTTACCCTTTTTCCTTCCTTTTAGGTAGTAATGTGTTTGGCTAATCGTAGTACTAAGGAAAAAATTTATTAGGAAAATATTTATTTTATTTGAAGTCTAATAAAAAAACTCAAAAAAAATCAAATATAAACAAAATTACAAAGAACGGTATGTATTTTCAATTTATTTAATTTGAGGATGGAAAATAACTTATTGACTTTTATATGTATTTTTAACTTTTCTTTTCCTTCATATATACTTTCTAACCTAGCCGACCGTCGATCGAAATGCTCCTGGCTCTGCTTCACTCATTGAGTTGGAGTGCCATTTGACCCTGGCCATGAACCGTTGAACCGGGCGATTGGACCTGGTACGCTCAACTCGAATCTGCCTCTCTATGTGGAGCCTGGAGCATCTAACCCAACTCAACTCCATTAACCATTTAAAAGCACTCCAAACTTATTATACATTTAAATTAAACTCTTAAATTTCAGCCTCCACATATCACAGCCCACCTCAACCTGTGTACCCCAAGAAGTCATTGTATCCTTATGAAATGGAATGGTATATAAAGATCTCAATTTTATCTCTATCCATGTACAAAAAGACAATTGGCTGGGCTGAAGAATAAAAAAAAATTTCAAACTTAAAGATTCAAACCTAGGTCCTAAATACACAGGTGTAGATTCTAACCACTATGCATCTTGAGATTTGACAATGTTAAGAAACAAATGGTAATAATTCATTTCAAAATTATTACAATATAAAATGTAAATATTATTTTTTCATTTTCTTGAATAAATTTATGTTTTCCTGAAATTTATAATACTAAATTATGCTTAAAGAAATTTTTAATTTTAATTTAATAAAGATTTAAATTTTCAATAAATTCTTCCTTTATAGTATTTGAAAATTTCTTTTTTCAATGAAAGTTAAAATATTGATGACTATATAAAATAATAAATAGCATTATAAATATTAAATTATATATATTTAAAATAATTTTATATTTTAAAAAAATATAACATATATATTTATGATGCCACCGGCTCAACTGCATAATCACGGCCTAATAAATGAACCATGAACCGATAACTTTTCTTGCCTAATCACCGGTCCGGTTTTTAAACATTGACTTTTCCTTTAAAAAAATATATACCAAATAATTATGAACTACGAAAATTCTAAAAGGCAACTTGGCCATTAAACATTTTTCATATCCATTTACAAAAAAGCATTCAAAATAATAATACATAATTATTAGAGTCACAAAAATAAATTAATAAATACTAATTAAAACCTATACAAAATTTATAATTACGTGTTCATCATAAAAGGCAAATACAAGTATAGTGGTCCCTGATTGAGTCTAATAAAGATAATTTATTATATTATAACTAAAGTGTTTAATTATAAAAAAACTTATAATTATGTCCTAATATAAAAACTATTGTTGAAAGGCTATTAGGTTAATACTGGCAAATTCAGGTATAATTGAGGCATGATTATGAAATATTTCTAAAAATAAATTTAAAAAAATTGTTCCTTGATTTATAAAATAAAAGTTTGTTTGAAAAACCTATAATATTTTTAAATATTTTTAAATAAAAATTTTTTTTTTTGTTTTATTATGAATCATTTTATTTGTTTGCATGAATATATATATATATATATATATATATATATATATTAAGACCCGAGAAATTCCAATTTATGGAATAAGGGCAAATCGTACTTCGATTACAAAATTGTAATTGCGTTAAAAATCCAAATTTATTCTCTAGATCTCGGATGAAGAAAGGATTACACCGTTGAATCCTCTCAAGTTCAATCACACTGTTCCTCACTTAATCGATATACAGACGTTAATGCTTTTTGAGGCATCGCTTCAGCCGTAAATCCATTTTCGATGCGACAAATACATATAACATGTACTCATGTGCCATAAGTGGTATGAGAGAAATAATGAAATGGACAATGTGGCGTAGAATGAATCGCCAAAACTTAGAAAAGAGGGACATAAACATCATTTTAGAAAAGTTTTTAAGGCACTAAATGACAAAATTGTCAATAGCGCTTCCTCTATTACAAGAGGAGAAAAACGCGAGAGAGAATCGAGATCCAAAGAGCTTATTTGAGAGTGTTTTAGAGAGAGAGCAACACTCTCTCTAGATTTCAGATAGCATCCAATCGTCAATTCGACGAGACAAGAGGAGAACCCGTCTACGGAGGGCTTCTTGTGGGTACCGGATTTAGGGAGTTTTCTCAAACTCCGAGAGGTAGGGGTTTCTCCCTACTTGAGTTTTATGCTTTATTTAAGTGTTTTACAATTCTTTGGTTTGCTTGAGGCCCTGAACGCAAATGAGTTGATCTACTTCCAAGCTTGGGACCGAATTGATTTGATTTATTGAACTCCAACATGAGCACTCAACCGTGAGGGACCGTTGGTCTTTAATAGCTTAAATTATGCTTAAATCATGGATTTATTTGATGAGGCCGGAAATGGCTTGAAATGCGGGTTCACAAAGATCCATAAATGGATGTTTGCTTGAACCCAAAACTCAGGTTTTTAATGTCTTTAGAATAAAGGACACGAAAATCTATTTTTATGTGAAAATGTGTGTGATCAAAGGATTCAAATTGGAATTGCTCGTGTTTGATCATTAGCCCAAGGTAGCCAATTTTTGATGTTAATAACGTATAATTACATAACACGTTGTGTGATTTGAATTATGCGAGTATATTCATGTATATATATTTGCATGTGATTGGGACCAGATCGAAATGCATACATGCATTCTATATGCACTGGAACACCCTAGGATTATAAGAGTGAGTGCATGAGATGAGTCTAAAGAAACGTTCGAGGGTTGTTCAAAAATACACTACTCCGGGAGGGTAGTCCAAAATATCAATCGCCTGAGCCGCCTAACTTGGATATTCATCGGAGGGTAGTCCATTAAACAAATAATATATCAATCGGTCTGATACCAATTGATATACACACTAGAGGCTGTCCACAAACTAGGAAAACAATAATTCTCATACGAGGCTTAGGCGAGTGTGAGTGTAACATCCCGAAATATACCCTAGCAGTTTTCGGACTTGTTTAGGGTATATTAAAAAGTTAAATAGGAATTTTCGGAAATAAAACAAGATACCCGGAATTAATAATAAAGCCAAGTGGTAATATGTAATACCACTGAGATCGGGCGCTATAAGAGTAAAAGATGGATGCCAAAATAGAAACTTGTAATAAGTTATGGGAATAAAGGCAACAGAGAAAGATGAAATAGAAATAAGAGAATAAAGGGCTTAAATGCACTATGAAAGTTGGGAAGTCACAAAAATGAGTTTTGTTTTGCCAAACATGGCCTTAACAAACATGGGTTTTGACCAAATTTGGTCCCAAAAGAGAGAAAACTGGAGAGAAGAGAGAAAGAGAGAAGAGAAGAAGAGGAAAAGGAAGAGGAAGAGAAGAAGAGTATAAGAAGAGGAGAAGTAAGAGAAATCAAGATCAAAGGTATGGAAACCCACCTTGGATTATAGAATTCTATGAGATTTGGCATGTATCTTTGGGTTTGTGCGATGATTATTTGCTCTCAAACCTAGGTTTTGCCTCTAATCTAACTCCAAAAAATGATAGCAATTAAGGTGGGTAAACCCCATATGACACAAGAAGCTCAGCAATCCTCTCGAGGATGAACCATGGAGAGTAATTCTGCTAGGTTTAGAATAAACCCTAACTAATCCTCATGTTTTGTTTGTATGGGAGCATAACCTATTAGAAGGAAAGCTTGGGAAGAAATCCATGATGGATTTTGAAGAAATACATGAAATTGAAAGAGAAATTGAGGGAAAAGAGATTCCATGAATTTGGAATTGTTTTTGATGTGTTTGAAGTATAGAAGGGATTAAATTAAAGTATGGAAAATGTGAGAAAACACACACTCGGGCATTCAGTGACTTGTACCGCACAACTTGAACTTGTACCGTACAACTTGTATTCTAGCTGTACCGGTACAACTTGGAGCTTGTACCGGTAATAACTTGTTCGTTTTCCAGTTTTGACCGGCTTAGTATTTTGGCCATAACTTACTCATTTCTTATCCCGGATTGGTGATTCAAGGGCTAATTAAAAATAGACTTCAAGGAGAGAACAAAACTTACGGAAGGTACGCTAAATTCCTGATCCTAAGTGGCTCAAAATACACTGAAGTGGGACCATGTGCAAAACCGTGGGTTTCAGTGTTGAACATAGAGTAGTCCTGATTGTTTCCCTGACGTATCCTGAGTTCCTATGGTTCGAATTGGGTGATTCCAGTTGAATAGAAACCCTTAGCACCCTAGCTATAAAATGATATAAGGACATAGTGTCAAAAATATGAAGTTAAGACCCCGTGAAATGAGTAATACAAACTGTCCCTAGAAAATCTGTAATGACTAGTTGGCATAAAAATGTCCTTTATTTTGGATGATCCTCGACGGATTGATTCCAATTCCTAAGTAAAATAGGATTCATAGAGGAATAAGAATATATGAATGAGATGTGATTTATTACACATCATACTTCATAAGTATATGAAGTGCTATATAATAGCCATGAAACAAGGAAAATATAGAAATGCAATATGTATAGATATGTTCATAAAACATGAATATGATATTAATATAGATATGTCATAGGATATAAGATAGGTATGTCATATGATATGATAAGATATGATAGATATGTCATAAAGATACGTATAGTCTAAAAGTACACAATTGATAGGCACATATGAATATAAGATTATATGTTGTGAACTTATGATTGTCATACATAAAATAGATGGAACATGATAGAAATATAGAGAGTATGAATAGATAAAAAGACATGATGGGAATACGTAAATGATATGAATATGATAGACATATCTGAAAGAATGGATGGACACCCTTTAAGGAGACTTTTATGAAAGACATAAATGATAAGAGCATTAGAGATAAGCAAAAAGATGACAAAGCATAGGAATGAGAACATTTGCATGAATGATAGGTACATATATGAAAATGTGAATGAGTAAAAGCCTACATGATTGGAATATAGAAAGTACAAGAATAGCTAAAACATGATAGAAATGTATAAATGATATAAAGAGATATGAATATAGAAAGCTATATATGAATATATGAATCTGAAGTGCATAGATGCATTCATGAAATATGATAGACAAAACTAAATGATAGAAAAAGATATGAATATGTATTATATATATATATGAAACTAGAAATGTGAAACTTTTAGTTATGAGAACTATCTGAGTAAAGTACTTGATAGTATATATGCATAAGCAAATATGATAACAATAGTTATTCGCGCGGGAATATGTATAGAAAATGTAATCAAGGCGATGGTGCAGCAGGACTACAGTAAGAGGATAGATAGGCATGCACATGGGGAGATCGATTCTTTGCGGCATATTCATAGACGGATATTGAGGCCGGGTTTGGGTGATGATATAGATCCCCGTTTGGATCGGTGGCCCATGGTCACCGCAATAGACGAGATCCTTTGCACACGTGCGGTGATGGTACGGCTTCGAATGCCAGATGGCATATGGCGTAGGTCATTTGTCTCGTGCGGTGAGTGATGCATCGGTGTGCGGACCGGAGATCTTGCTCGTGCGGTGATAGGTACCTTGGTACACATAGTTTCCGTATCTAGCTTCTAAGGTGTTCTCGGACCTTAAAACCAAAAGGAAATGATATGTATAGAAGATATGACATTAAGAAGCATATGCTTCTTGTACGATGAAAATCTGAACAATTATATAAGAAACAAGTAGTAGAGTATAAGATTGATATGAAAATAAGTATATGAACCTGAGAAAAGTAGCTAAGAAAGTATACGAAAGCACAAAGTATATGATAAGAGAGGATATGATATACGTAATAGTCTGAGAATGCAATAAATCATAGAGCCAAGAAAGATGAAAAGGTATAGGTAGAGACATGATGTAACTTTGAAAAAGAATAGGAACATTGAAAAAGACATATGACAAGCGTGAAAGATAAACATGACAAGTATAGGAATATGAAAAGTATAGAAATAGGAATATAGTAAAAAGTATAGATAAGAGATAGGCGAAGTCATAGAATATGCTGAAAAGATTGACGTCTGATAGAAATGTAGAGATGATAAGTAATTAAAGTTATATAAATGTATAGATAGATAGCATGCATATGTATAAGCTTGTGAAAGTCTATTGCGTTGTCCATGCTTATGTTCCCACCTAAGCCGTATGCCAGCACGTGTTCTAATCCGCTGCGGTACGTGCTGCAAGACGGGAGCGATAGAGGACAGACATTCCACATCAGCCAGAGCAGCCGACTCGTAGATAGGTGCTCACCGCCACGCTTTCCGCAATCTCCGATGTTTTGCAATAGAAATTGCATATGTATGTAGAGCACCTCAGATATGTGTATAGATTTCAGACGGACACCACCTGCAGTTTTTGGGGCATGCATAAAATGATTTTGTTATTACCGAAATTGTTTAGGCACCAATAGGTACAGTGCATAAATCTAAGAAAGAACAGTCACTGGAGAGTCCTGGGATATAGTACAAGATAGCATAGATAGTAACGCGCCGGACTTCGGCTCGATCCGCCACCGCCGGGCCGACGGGGCGTGACAATTTTAGTGGTATCAGAGCAAAGGTTTAGGCGTTTCTGGAAAAGCCTATGTTTAGGCGATTCTAGATATATACAGCTAGGCCCAGATAGAGTATACAGCTTTCTAGTCTAGATAGAGTATAAGATAGAAATGATAGACATGGATACGTATAGAAAAGACGCCTCCCATGTGGATGTCCTCGTGTTATGTATAGATGACAATGAAGTGATATAGACATGACATAGAGAATAGAAATGAAAAGAAAGTATAAGAAAGGTCATATGTAAAAGATATTAAAAGAAAAGACTTGACATAGAACGTATTAAAGCAAGATAGTATGAATTCTCAGGACTAAATTTTTATATGGAGGGAGAGTTGTAACATCCCAAATATACCCCAGCGCTATCGACTTGTTTAGAGATATTGTTAAATAGAATTTTCTAAATAAAACAAGATACCCTAATTACTAATAAAGCCAAGGGTAATATGTAATTTACCACTTGAGGACTCATACTATAAGAGTAAAAAGATGGATGCCAAAATAGAAATTTAATAAGTTATGGAATAAAGGCAAATAGAGAAAGATGAAATAGAAATATAAGAGAATAAAGGTTTAAAATGCAATTATGAAAAGTTAAAGTCAAAATGAAGAGCCACAAACACGTCTTAACAAACATGGCTAAAGACTAAATTTGGTCTCCAAAAGAGAGAAAACGAGAGAAGAGAGAAAGAGAGAAGAGAAGAAAGAGGAAAAGGAAGAGGAAGAGAAGAAGAAGAGGAGAAGAAGAGGAGAAGAAGAGAATCAAGACCAAATAAGATGAACCACCTCGATTATGAATTCTATGAGATTTACATGTATTCAATGTATGATGATTATTTTGTTTCGAAACTCAGGTTTTGCTAGGGTTTATCTAACCAAAAATGATAGTAAATTGCAGGTAAACCTCATATGACACAATAGCCTAAGAAATCCTCTCGAGGATGAATCCATGGTTACTGAGAGTACTGAGTTAGGGCTTAGAATAAACCCTAACCAATCATGTTTTGTTTGTGTATGGGTTATAACCCATATTAGAAGGAAGCTTGAAGAAATCCATGATGATTTTTGAAGAAATATATGAAATTGAAAGTGAGAAATTGAGTGGAAAAGAGATTCCAAGGTGAATTTGGAATTGTTTTGACGTGTTTGAAGTATAGAAGTGATCGGGGATCAAAGTATGGAAAATGTGAGAAAACACACACATTCTGGGCATTCTCGAGGATTTGTACCGGGTACAACTGAACTTGTACCGGCACAACTTGTATTCTGGTCATTTTTGTCATGTTGTACCGTACAACTTGAGCTTGTAATTGGTACAACTTGTTCGTTTTCCATGAATCGCTTTTAGTGATTTCAGCCATAACTTACCTATTTCTTATCGATTTCCGGTGATTCAAGTAATAATTAAAGATCAAGGAGAGAACAAAACTTACGGAAGGTATCGCCAAATTCTGATCCTATGGCCCAAAATACACTCGAAGTGGGACCATGTGCAAACCAAATTCTGGTTTCAGTGTTGAACATAGAGTAGTCCGGATTGTTTCTGGACGAATCTCGAAGTTCCTGCTCAATTGAGTGATTCCAGCTGGGTGAATAGAACCTTGGCACCTTAGCTATAAAATGAGTATAATGAATATGTCAAAACATGAAGTTAAGACCCTGCAAAAATGAGTAATACAAACTGTCCCTAGAAAATCTAAGAATGACTAGTCACATAAAAATGCTATAACTTTATTTTGGATGATCCGAATGGGATTGATTCCAATTCCTGGGCAAAAATAGATTCATAGAGGAAGAATAAGAATATATGAATGAGATGATTTGATACACATCATACTTCATAAGTATATGAAGTGCTATATGTAATAGCTATGAAACAAGGAAAATATAGAAAATGCAATATGTATAGATATGTTCATAAAACATAATATGATATTAATTATAGATATGTCATAGGATATGATAGGTATAAGTCATAAGATATGATAAGATATGATAGGATATGTCATAAGATACGATAGTCTAAAAGTACACACTGATAGTACATATGAATATAAGATTATATGTTGTGAACTTATGATTGTCATACATAAACGAATAGATGGAACATGATAGAAATATGTAAAGTAGTATGAATAGATAAAGACATGATAGGAATACGAAATGATATGAATATAAGATAGACATACCGGAAGAATAAGATGGAACATGCTAGGAACACATGATAGAAAAAGACATACAAAATGATAAGAACGATAGAGATAAGCAAAAGATGACAAAGATAGAATGAGAACATTTGCATGAATGATAGGTACACATATGAAATGTAATGAGTAAAGCCTACATGATCGGGAATATAGAAAGTACAAGAATAGCTAAAACATGATAGAAATGTATAAATGACATAAATAGAGAGAATATAGAAAGCTATATATGAATATATGAATATAAGAGTGCATAGATGCATTCATGAACATCACGGACAAAACTAAATGATAGAAAAAGATATGAATATATGTATTATATATATATATGAGAACCAAATGAAACTGGGCGCTTATGAGAACTAATAAAGAGTAAAGTAACGATAGGTATATATGATAAGCAAATATGATAACAATAGTTATTCATGCTTATGAGATAGCGCACAAAAGAAAATGCATTAAAGCCGATTGTCCGGCTTAGGACATGGTAGAGGATAGATAGGCATGCCTATGTGGAAGATACAATATTGTAAGTACATATTCATACAGACAGATATCGAGGCCTCCGTTACCGATGATATAGATCCTGTTGATCATAAGGCTCCAAGGGTCACCATAATAGAGGCTGCAGATCAATGGCCGCACGCTGATAGTGTACCTTCAAAATGTATAGCATATGACATGCAGGTCACCGCTCTGCATGTTGATGATACCTTCTCGTATTAACGTGATGCAGATCACCGGCCACATGTGCTGATGCGACTCTTCTCGGCACATAGCTCGTATCCGCCAAGGTATTTGGCATGAAACCAAAAAGGAAATGATATGTAGAAGATATGATCTGATATGAAAAGCATAACATCATGGCCGATGAAAGTATAGACAATTATAAGAACAAGTAGTACAATATAAATTGATATGAAATAAGTATATGAACACAAGAAAAGTAATGAAAGCATACCGAAAGCACAAAGTATATGATAGAGAGTAGATATGATATACGACAGTACAAAGAATGCAATAAATCATAGAACCGAAAGATGAAAAGGTATAGATCAGAGACATGATATGTAACTAAAAGAATAGGAACATTGAAAGACATACGCGTGGAAAGATAAACACATGACAAGTATAGGAATATGCAAAGTATAGAAATAGGAATATAGTAAAAGTATAGATAAGAGATAGGCCAAAGTCATAGAATATGTAACAGAAAAGATTGACATGCAATAGAAATGTAGAGATGATGGGCACCAAAGTTATATAAATATGCATGTGATAGATACATGCATATGTATAAGCCGTGATACGCTTATCAGGTTGTCCATGCTTATGTTCCCACTAAGCGTGTGCTAAAGACGGTGTTCAATCCGTGTAGGCAGTATGTAAGACAAGGATAGAGGACAGACATTCCACATCAAGAAAGCGTGCCGACTGCAGATAAGTGCTCACCACACGCCCGCACTTCTGGCGTTTCAGAATAGAAATCAGACATGATAAGTGATAATTTCACATGTGTATAGATTGTGACTAGACACCACTCCTGGTAGTCTTCTTTGTATATACAAATGATTTTTGTTATTAATAAATTATTGAAAACAATAGGTACAGTACGTCAAGAAAAGAACAAATAATGAGATCCCAAAGACAAAGATAAGAGATAGTATCGCGCCCGACTTCGCTCGATCCCAAGAATCGGCTCGCTTCGATCGGGGCGTGACAGCTGAGAGAGAGTTGGCGCAGGACTCGATCCGAAAGCGGTCATGACATTCAAGCAGATCAGCGCATTTGTCGATCGTGTGTTTATTTTGGAACATCAGACCGCACTTAGGAGAGGCCCACTAGTGGCTTATCTAATTACCGAAAGCATTTGCTCACTCCCGTCGGTGGGATATTATTTGCTGCACAAGAAATGTATGGTGTACTCAGCCAGCCCTAGAGATCGAGGATTAAAAAGAAAGCCGAAGTCAGGCTTTCGTTCTCGATTACACATACTAGAACTCTATAAGTTTGATATAAGGTTATAAGAGTAAAACATATTAACTCTTTGTAACTAGTGAGTATATAGTTGATTCATAGTCGGGTATGTATAGCTGAGTATTGTTTATGTGCCTAAGTGGTCGATACTCATGTGATTGGATATATCGATCAGACAGAATCGTTGGGACAGATACGCAGTATTGTATCGCAGAGCTCCCGCACAAAGGAGACTCTCACCGATTGGTGAGAAATGGGTCACCCGACATTCACGAGTGTTTCAGTCGATCGGGTAGTCAACTTAATTCTCGGTTTGGGTGTCATATATTTAAATAATCATTTAAAACTATGGAAAACCATAGAAAGTAACAAACGAATGTTTTTGTAGGCTAACAAACATATGTTATTTAAAAACATAACATTTTCTATTTTTAAGAACATAAAATAATTTTATCAAAAACATAATATAAAAAAAAATTTTGATATTTTAAATATGGTTTTTTTTTTACTTTATTTTAGAAAATAACAGTAATTGTTCTTGAAAATAGTTATTAAACAAATTTTATAGTCATGAGTTTGATTTATAAAATTTTATTTTATTTTTTTATAAAATTATTTATGAGCTGGGTTTAATGAAAAATTATCTCATTATTTTAATCATTTGATGGAGTGAGTTTATAATAATTCTCATTATTTTATCTTTTGATATTTTTTTTATTCAATTATCTTTGGATAATTTGAAATATTATTTATCATAACTAATATAAATGTAATAAAAAAAAAGGGCTTTGGTCATATTGCATGGTTTATAATAAAAATAATTATTATGTTAGTAAGCTACATAAAAATAATTGATACATTTCATGGTTTCAAAATTATACAACTTAATATACTTCGATACATGTTCTTATAGTTAATAAAAATATTTTACAACTTGAAACTATGTAAAATTAAGAATACTTTAATAAGTGAAAATTATTATTTTCTTAAGATATTATTATTACATTGAAATTCAATGTAGGATATTCTACATTTTTCTTTCAAAAAGTAATATTCATCAAATGCATAATGTGTACATATAATAAACTTTTGTAAGTCTGTTACATTAATATAATGAATACATTATGTTATGTATTTATGGCTTAACATAAGAGATTTTTGTCTTTTTTTTGTCGTGGTATGAGGTGTCCTCGAGCGAACTCATAACACACCGAAAGATACTTTTGGGTTATACCACATCCAAACTAATCCTCATTCAAAACAGATAGACCACAAGAGCAAAGAAGTTCTTACCACATAACACGATCGCATTCCCGCTCGAATCTCGAGACCTTTGTTAAAATAAGAGAGACTATAATTATCTCACCTACATGTTCTGTGATTAAGGGATATTTTTGTCTTAACAATGGGATTACTATTTCGTTGCATGATATTTTTGTCTTAACAAAGGGATTACTATTTCATTGTATGATATTTTTGTTTTAACAAAGAGATTACTATGTCATATTTTTAATGGTTTGTGAATTTTGCTTCTATTATTATTATTTTTTTAAATGTATATAAGAAGTGTCAAAGATTTCATTTACATTAAAATACTTCAAATCAGTGATCTAGATTTTTAAAAGTTTCACTTATTTAGAACAAAATGATAAAAAATCGTGAAATATCGCTTGGATGATATGTATCAATGAATCCTAAATGATTAATGACTTGTTTGAATGGAAAATGGGGCAAAAATGGATGTTTCGTCGATATATCGGTGGTCCTTGACCGATATTTTGCAACAATTAGAGAATATACCGAGCGTGAGAGTCACGCGCCAGAGGAGTTGTGATATACCGATAAAATCGCTATTTTTTAAATTGGTTCAACACGTACCTTAATTTAAAACTTCCTCGCCCAACAACTCCAATTTTTAATTAAATAAATTATAAATTTAGTTTTTTTTGCTACAAATAAAGTAAACTATCAATTTGGGACTTGAAACCCGGAATCGCCTCCCTTTTCCATATCATATAATTTTATAAACGATGAACGCTCTAATGATACACTACAGTGAAGGTTTTTAGTCGGGGTCACCACCCCAACCAAAAGTAAGCACTGGGCGCAAACCATATGATATAGATGCTAAGAAAATGGGCTGCAATTCAGATCGGGCATATGGGGGTATAACTAAAAGTTACAAGCATTTTAGTCTTGCCCCTACTAAAAGGTGGCTCGCTTATGGACGGAGGCATTTTTTGCCTCAACTAAAAGAGATGATTCGCTGATAGTTATTTGTCAATGCGAATTAAAAAGATGTCTATAGATGGAAATATTTCCTAACTCAAGAACTAAAGGGTGATTTTGATGGGGATACTATGGTCGCGAACTAAAAAAATGGTTTATCATGAAAGATGATAATCTTTTTATTCTGGTCGCAACTATATGGGTGACTATGGATGAGGCTATTTTTGTCAGAATCTAAAAGGTGGTTGAAGGATGCGCCATGTTCTCGGTCAGAACTAAAAAAGGTATTGATTGCATTTTTTGGGTCAGCAACTAAAAATGGTGCTTCTGGATGGGGTTATTTTCAGTCGCAATCGGCAAAGAGTGGCTATGGATGGGGAAATTTTTGTTGGGAATTTGGTATCCACAAATTTCTTAAATGAATGAAAAGATGTGTCCCTCATCGAACAAAACACTTTAAGCTTGTTCATACTCAACCGATGTTCGTCAGGAGACACTTCCTAGGCTATTTATACTCCCCGGTTTTCCCATTTTTTAACTATAACAGAAAACTATTCTTCTCACTTCATCATCATTTTTGGTGCGATTGTTCTGCAAGTTGAGTTCGTCGGGGTCCTCCGATCCGTACCACTTCGGAGGAACGAGATCCGTTATATCCTGGGAGACGATTGTCCATTATCCTTGGTACAAGTGGAAGGACCAAATTGCCTTGCCAATAACATTATCGTTGGCTCGGGACTGCCTCTAATCATTTGTTTGCGACCGCAGTTTTGCCTCTTTATGCTTTTGTTTCGCCAACTAACTCCGGGGAACTACAATTGTTAAAAATGGGAAACAGAGTATAATACCGTAGGTGGCCCACGAACGCACATGTCGTTCGGTGCTGTATGAACTACAAAGTGTCTCGCTCATGAGACATCTTTTCATTCATTGTCAATTGCATCGGGAACTACAATCTTTAAGACGCATCTCGCTTTTTTCGCTTTCCTTCTCTGTTTGCTTTTTTGACTCAAACATTTTTTTTCGCTTACATTAAAAATGCTCGCTTTCGCTGGACCTTCGCTGATAAGGCGACAAGCCGCCGCTCGTTTGCTTTACATTAAAACATTTGTTATAGCGATTCAAATATTTTTTTCTTTCGCTTTCGCTCTAGTATTGCGCTTGTTACACTCATGGAATCGTAAGTCTTTTGTTACAGCTTTTCATTTCTCTTCCGTGGTTTCAGAACAAATGTACTGAGATGTGCCTATGTAAACAAGATTCGATGCTAGAACAATTTTGTTTCAGATACGTGTTTCGATTTTCGTTAAAAATACGTGTTTGATTTTTTTTTACCTAACGTGATTCAAGACTGCATGTGCTTGATTTGTGTTTTTATCAGATAATGTGGTTTTGATTTTTCGTTAAAAAAATATGTGTTTGATTTTTTTACCTAAACGCATTCAATACCGCATGTGCTTCTGATTTGTGTCTTTACCTGACGGGGAAAAAAAATTGTTTCAGTTTTTTGTTTATGTATTTTTTTTTTCTCGCTGCATCAAGCAGCTAGGTATTCAAAAGATAATTTTTTCTCAGACTGCATGTTTTCGCTTTCGATGTTAGATTAGTTTTCTATATTTTTATCGAGGTCTTCCATTTCTCGCTGAAATTGAGAAGTTAATCTCTCTAATAGAATGCGCTAAGATAATGTCCATACTTTTGTAGAGACGGAGTATGTTTGGGGCTCCCTTTGTCAGAGGCGTCCCATGTAGCCTTTAGAGTGCCTATGACTCAAAGATTCCATGCTTCAGTCGAGGATTTCTTGGCTGTTACCACTCGTTGAAGGTGTGATTTATATGAATTCAAAACTGGAGCTTGTATTTGTTAACGCTTGTTACACTTTTTTAAAGAAATTTAATCATAAATGATTTGTTCAGAGGGTCATAGTCCCATCACAAAACCGATCACTTCTAGGAACCGACCGCATCAGCAAATTCCGTCACATGTATTGAGTTTGATGCGTGTCGCATGTTATATTTTTTCGATATAATAAATAATGACAAGTACCGCCAAACCCGTGGTGTTATATCTTTGTTTATTATCAAGTTTATCCCCAATGATCTAATGGAAAATTAAGTTTTTGGTCTATTTGGCACTTCAATTTATAATGAATAGTTATGTGATAGAAAAAGAATCTATCAATGCAAAAGCAACGAAGGTCTGATTTATTTTGGATACTTATTCACCGTTACTGTAATTTATATCTATATGATGCTAATCGAAGCATACAGCGGGTATAAGCGTGAAATCCATCAAATGGATGTGAAAAATAGCCTTCTTAAACAAAGATTTGGAAGAAGAAATATATTTGGAACAACCCGAAGGGTTCATCACCGGACAAGAGCAAAAAGTATGTTTCCGGGCTATCAAGTCACTCTATGGATTGAAACAGGAAGCACCAAGACAATGACATGCCAATTAGAAAGCCATGTCGTCGACGGTTTCCAAGATTAATGAGTAAATAAATGTGTATATGTTAAGCAACCTAATTGTTTTGCCATTTTATGTCTATATAGACGATATGCTTATAATGTGCAAAGGATATGAGACTATTAAGAAACCAAATGCTTGCTTAAAGTAAATTTGAATGAAAGATGGGGTTGGCCGATGTTATTTTAGAGTTAAAATTCATAAGACACTGGAGGATTGGGCGATTACAATCCCATTATATTGAAACGATTTCTCGGGAAAATACAAGAATCTAGATATTGTACTACAAGAAGACTTCGATAGATGCTAATTTACATCTTTCAAGAATACTCAGAAAACAAGCTCAAATGAGTATGCTAGTATACTAGGCAAGCTAATGTATGTCATGAACTCCAGACAGGCCTTATTATTAGCTTCAGGCTAAGAAGTGCTGGGTCAATTTACTAAGTTAGTCCAAATGAAAATCATCGGGAAAGCTGGTGAAAACGCTTATCGGGCTACTAAAGCATACCCTCAAGATTATGCTTTGCATTACACAGACATCCGGCAAAGATTTCGCTGATACCGTGATGCAAATCGATAACCTGGTACTAAAGTACACAAAATCAACAAGTGGATATGTATTCACACTTCATAAGCAGCAAAGGTCTTGAAATCATCCAAACAAACTTGTTTTGCCAGATCCACTATGGAATCAAAATCTATTGTTTGATAAAAGTTTTCGAAGAAGCCGAGTGGCTTCCTCAAATTTCTTGGAAGATATTCCTAATTGCCTAAACCAGCTGGGCCCGCCGATGTATACATCGTGATAACAAGTCGCGTCAGAAGGGCAAGGAATGTCATAGAGCACGGTAGTCCTCACACACACGGTCAAGACATGACACCGTAAGACAACTTCTTCTAGTGGAATTATCACTCATTGACTATGTAAAGTCAAAAGACACTATTATGGATCCATTGACAAAAGGCCCAACTAGAGAGATGATTGCAGCATCAAGGGAATGGGTTTAAGGCCTCAAACAAGTCATCATACGACACCCTTACCTAGCGGATCGAGATCCGTGATCTATGTTCAAAGGGACAACTAAGTTATGAAGATACGCAGAGCACTGTTTCCAACTTATTTTAACGACCCTGATAAAGACAAGATAATACGTGGGGCTGTTACAAAAGCTTTTAATGATTATGAAACTATATGTTCATAAATCACCTATGTGAGTGTATGAGGGTCAGGCTGCGGGAGAATTGCAAAGGCCGAATTCTTAAAACACCTGCGAGACCAAAGTGTACCATGGCCAAAATGAACACAACAAGGAGAACCAATTTGTTCGAGAAATAGTTACAGTGATTTCTATTATCTAGGCTTCATACCTAAAGGTCGATACCAAAGACACAAGTTCACTCGATCGACCGAGCAAGTCCGATAGCTTCACTAAGGAAAGTTCAAAGTCTCGCACTACTTATCCCGATGCAACGCTTTCTCATGGAATAATCGCACTTTACCTCATGCATACACCTGAGCATTGATATCGAACTTTGGTCCATGTGGGGATTGCTGGGAATTTCCATATCCACAAATTCCTTAAATGAATGAAAAGATGTGTCCCCACGAACGCACACTCTTCGCTGGTTCATACCTTCGAACCGACATGTCCGTCAGGAGACACTTCCCTGTTATTACACCTTCCGCTTTTCCCATTTTTTAACTATAATAAAACTATTCTTCTCACTTCATCATCATTTTTGCGCGATTGTTCAAGTCGAACGTCAGGTCCTCCGATCCAGACCACTTCTGAGAACGATCCGTTTATCTCCGGGAGACGACACCATTCTCGCAGACAAGTGAGGGGCCGCAAATTCTCTTAAGGACACAACATTATCGCTGCTCTGACTGCCTCAATCGCTGAGCTCAGACCGCAGTTTGCTTCCTTTATGTTTTTGTTTCGGTTTTTTGAACGAACTGGGGAACTACAATTGGTCGCAAATTCAAAAGATGGGCAAACTAAAAGGGTGGCAACCAAAAGGATGCAACTAAAGTGATGGCTATAGATGTTATTTTGTAGTCAGAACCAAAATGATGACTATGATGATAAATCCTTTTGGCCGCAACTAAAAGAGTTATCTACGGATGACATCGTTTCCTTGGCCGCAACTATAAAAGGATATTTGACTGACGAAAAAACATACTGGATTTATCGAGAACACTGTTTTATTTTAAAATTAATTTAAGTTGGATTGACCCATGACTGACAAAGAAACAGTGAGATAGCATTGAAAACAAAAGTATTCAAACCAAAATATCCACAAAATCATCAATAAAAATGAATAGCATTGAAAACAAAGTATTCAAGCTCTCGCGTTGTAATATTGTTTTTAGCTCAAGAGCTACATCTTAAGTTTAGACTATCGTATGATGTTGCATTCAAATAAACCAAATAGTGCCAATGTAAGAAGAGGATCCAATGCATCCACTAAGACTGAATGTTGCAGAAAGGAAACTACAATCGCCCCATCTTATTCTTTTGAATCTGCATAATGTCAAACCAAAAACTGATTTAGAGTAAATAAAAGTGCACCAACAGAAACAATTAATGTATCCTTCAGCAGCATTCTCCTAATAACGACATCATAATATCTGACAAGTCACAAGAAAAAAATCAACTTCCAAAGACCAGATACGCATCAACCAAAGCTCTAAATCTAAAAAGATTATAGTCAAATTCTAGAAAATACATGGAAAGATCAAACATTAGCCGTGGGTGAGCATAACAATAATAATAACAATACCCGAGTCATTTCTATATCCGAACAATACACCCTAAGAATACTTCCTTTTCAAATAAATAAAATTACCCATCAAAACATATTAGGTGATTCAATAAAAGCCTACAACACAACACAGCTTAGCAATAGTACTAAGATGAAAGAAGAAAGCTCTCCTTAATCAATATTCTCAACCATCGCTAAGCGACACCATACAACACGTGAAATCATTAATTTTTTCTCATATCTCAAAATTTTATAAAAGATGATCAAAACAAAAATAAGCAAAATGTCCTCACCATCCAAGGAAATATATATGAAATATAAAAATTTGTCTTGGCCGACAAGCTCCCATTGCCATCGGTAACAATGTCTTAGAAATGATAGGCCTAGATACCCTTCAAGAGAAAGGACGCTCTCTAATGTTGCCACTCAAACATATTCTTCTAGCTTGCACACTTTATTTTCTACGCTCACAGCAGCATGAGCAAGGTTTAAACTTTTTTTTTCTTCTTTTACACAATTCCATTCTCCAAATTTCTAGTCACAGACAAATTAGTATAATTGCATTACCTTAATTGAATGTTTCATTTAAACACAAGGAATCTTTCAAATTTTTATTAATTAAATTAGATTTAAATTATGATTTCAAAGAATTAATATGCATTAGAGAGGTCGGTTTCACTTCATCTGCTTTATTCAATCATCAATGAGACACAAGGAAAAGAATTACCAAGTAGGCTTATCCAATCAATGACCTAGCCACGGGGTTACCAGTAAGCTTTATTCCCAACCTGCATAATAGAAAGATAGTTTTTACTACGAAACATAGATCACGCTGAAAACTTGTATAGAATCAAGACATGAGCCGTTGTTTCACCATGAAACAAGCAACCGATCACTGCCAGGTGGTGATGGAATTATGTCACCATACACACTGCTTACCTCCTCTCGTTGCACACACAAAGGCAAATTTCATAGTTAACTCAAGAATTGACTTCGTTGTCACA